>JAJIYU010008510.1:0-17905 GCA_030144865.1 Tinospora cordifolia | reverse complement strand
TTTTTTATTCATTTTGAACAAGAAAGTGAGTGAAATTCTGATGGCTATATGTTATATATCTTTTCTTTTTCTTGCCTTGAAGAGTCAAATAAGTGAAGCTTCATTGGACCCTTTTCTACGTTTCTTTTTGTTTAATCAAATGGAAAATGTGCGTTTCAGATTATTTGGGGCTGCGATTAATGAGTGATTAAAAAATTTTAAATATTAAAGTATTACAAATTATACTTATTTAAGAAAATAATTTGTTTTCTAATTAAAAAAAATGGTTCAACTAAATAAATGATTTGAAGTACTTATTTTTCCAAATTCAAAGTTGGAATGACAAAAGCCTGGTCTTTTAAGTTTTAATTATTTGAGTAATGACGGTGACAAGGCTCTCCTTGTATGCGTTGGTGGGTCCAATCAGATTTTGATGATCTCCTATAAAATGACACGTGGATATTAGTTGACGTGGCTTACTCTGGGGCTACTAGACTCCAGGCGACATAAAAAAGAAAATATTTTATTTTTGTGGGACCCAATTCGTTGGCTCTGTTTCGTTGTGTCAAAACTTCCATCATGACTTGATGGGTACTCCCAAGCAGGTCTCAAGATAACCTTTATTAATGGCCTGTCTTCTCACGAACGAACTCGTGTCTCGCTCTTAGACACGTGTGGCATGTTTTGGGCCCATATTGACCTTTGCAAACCAATAATATTGTTTCCTCATGATCTGTCGACATGCCACTTGGACAAAGAAACGTAATCAAGTTCAGAGGACTCGCCACGTTGCAACTAATCTTCAAAAAAAAAAATAACAATAATAAATAAATAACAGTTTCGTTAGGAAAATATCTCAACAGCATACGCATCTAATCTTTGAATTAATTTATTTTTTCAAAGTACACTATTTACTTTCTGTATTTATTTGAACATATCCTAAGCTTAAATTTACAATGGCTTTAAAACTAATTAAAATTTCAATTATTGTAAAATTGAAATGGATAAGATTTTAATATATATATATATATTCAATAAAATTCAAAATTTTTAATTAAAAAGTATTGAGTCTCGCATATTTTTCAGACTCTTTTAATATATTAGTATGTAAATAGATGTGAACAAAACATTTTTTTTTTTTTTTTTTTTTGTTAAAGAGAGTCATTGTAATGATAGAAGACTTAGTTTTGCTTACAATAGAGAAAAATATCTCCTAACAAATATATAGATATATATATTTATTAGAAACGAAGAAATAGAATAAACAATAAGCACATATTCTTTTTCAAAATGCTTTATCAATAAGAGGAGAATAAAAACAAATAATAATAAATGAAGATTTAAATAATAATAGTATAGAAGTCCTGGTCCATACGTTACCTCCTGCAAGAAAGAAGCATTTTATAGTATTAGTAGAAATGAAAGTCGAGCAGGATGGGTCCTGCCCCCACTGGTTTGAAATTTTAAAATGATGCCAAGAACTTTTATTTTTATTTTAATTAAATCCAGATGCATTTTACGCGGTTTCAAACTAGACCAGACCATCACATACATACATACATCCATATATATATATATATATATATATATGTGATGATTGCTGCAGTTGATAACGGCAATATTTACTATTGTTAGGTTAATGAGTGTGTATCTCGAGGGGTGCAACCCACTGATCTAATATTTGTTTACGTTGTAATTATAATTTTAATAATGCCCATATAGTTGAATATGATTAAAACAATGTATATTTGAGATTTAATCTGAGGTAATTACAAACTTGTAATAGCATTAATTTCGTAGGTTGAATAGTCTTATGTGTTCAAGTAGTGGAATTATTTTACAAGAGCATTGACCATCCAAATGCAAGTTGGCAAGAGAGGTTTCCCGTGGATTTTAATTATAATAACAGGTATATATTCTTTAGAGCCGGACGTTGAAGAACCTTTCATATTGGAGGTTCAACAAAAGGCATCTTCTTGGTCAGAAAATCACTAGAGAATCAGCTTCTTCATCAGTGTTTCAAAGAGTGGACTTAATTACAGTGCTAAAGAACCTTCACCAGAACTAGTTGGGTTCTCATTTCCAACGGTATCTAATTATCCTAGTCTCGTATGTGGAAAATATTATTGGTTTGACATGTAACACTAAAATCTATACTGACAAAAAGTGTTAAAAAGTGACATTTGAATGCCTTTTGAGACCTTTGTTACAGTAAGTAAAATCTATGTATCGTATAATACAATTTAATAAACTCTAAACCACTAAGAACTCGTATGATAAAGACATTTGAATGATATAACTATTAAAAATGTCCTAATCTCACATTTGCAAGAAATGCTCCTCAGACTGATACATCTCCACCAAGAGTTTCCACTGTAACTCCAAACACAGTGAATGAATCTTCTTGTATCGATCATTGATATTCATGCTACTCACAACACGCTTCAAGTGATTTATCAACAGTTCCCATTAATGATGCACCTTACAATTCAATTTTACACTTATCTCGACGATTATAGACAGTTACAAGACCAGTTAGTTGTAAGTTACATGTTAATATTTATTTAATATCATTCCTACTACTACTGAATTATTAATAAACTAACAATAAGATGCTGAAAACTTTTAATGGGCATAATAATCTTCATCGTTCCTGAATATCTTTCCTTTCCTTTTAGCCAATGAACTGTTACACGGGCATGATTGTAGCAATCAAATAAATTCACACCCACCCTGTTATCATATTCAATTTCCGATAGTGACGAATTGTGAAGATGTCCTCCCAAGCATTTTCTCCGAAAAGAGGCCCATTATATTGATCAGGAGGAAAAGGGTACAGAAAAGCGAATTATGGAAATTAAAGGAAGAAAATGACAGTATTTTCCTTAGCTTCTCCTTTTATCTCAAAGCCTTAAAGGATGCACCTACTAATAAAGCAAATGAAAGCTAACAATGTTGAAAAAAATAAAAATAAGAAGTGCATAGGGCATGTTCCTATCATATCCAGCTTTTTAAGTGCAGTAACAAAATAGAGAATCAAACAAGACAATACGACATCAGCAGCTCGACATCTTAAAAAAAAAAAGAGAGAGAATAAGGCGCAGAAAGAGATCAAGATGACTAATGGGTATTATATCTTTAAGTAACAAATATGCTTTTTTGCTTTCCTTTTTTTTTTTTCTGGTTTTTCTTCCGAATCTGATTTCCTCTCTACATGTCTAAAACAAGTCTGTTAAGGGAACTTGGACAGTGACATCTTGTGTCTAAGTAAAGAGGATCTGTGGAGATCCTTTTCCATTGTGGGTTGATATGATTAGTCACAATTATACCTAAAAGGATTTCTCCTAGTTAAGAATTATTAACTTGCTAGTACTTATCTTAAACAAATCATGAAATTAGAAAAGCTTATGCTCTTATACTTTGGATGTACTTAAGCACGCTGAAAGATGAACCACTTTAATTTCCTTGTGTGTATTTTACATTATTTTTCATGAAATATATGAATCTTAGTAGTTTTACAATAAGTCTTAAGTTTTGATGGGCCATTATAGGATGGTTAAATTTTCTAAGTTCAGCGATTTCTAATCACCACAAAGCAAGATGTGTGTTGAATAAAATCAGCCCAGATATTTGCCAATAGAGATATTATCCCAAAGTCAAACCACCTCTACTCCAAGGTCTCCGGTTGCACTTTACAAGGCCTCAGTGTGAAATCTCAGCTTATCTGTTATATGACTAACTTGTTTACATCTAATGCAGAACTACTATTTTGGTTCACTCATAACAACCAAATATTTATCTTGGATTGAATCTAACTTCATTATAATCATTCCACACGATCTATATCATGTATGCCTTTCGGTTGACATGCCTCCCAAGTCATAGTTCAAAACACATTTTAACTAAATTACAATTTGATTTACAAGAAGCAGCCATATCACATTAAGAGAGAGGGAGAAGAAGAAAAAGTATGCAGCAGACAAAGATTTTTTTTTAAAAAAAGGAAATCCAAGAACATTTACCCATGAATAAGAGAACAAAAATTAAGAATACAGAGTATGGAGAAAAAAGCAGATCTCGTACCAAGCATAAAATCAGTAATGCATATGCATATCCATCACCAATTGCAACTGTGCTTGCACTGTGTTTTTTTTTTTTTTTCAGCTCTGTAATCATAAAAATATTTGAAATTTGATTATGATTAGGTAGAAAGAATGTGTCAAATATGATTTATACAATTCTGAGTTCAATTAACTTATATGGAGGGGTGTAAACATAAATCAAACTAAAACCAAATTGAAACATACAGACATTCTCATGCACTTTATCAAGTAATAATCATAACCTTCCAAGACATTAGTAATGTTCTAATGCACGTGGAAGCATAAGTTAATGATACCTGGATATTAGGCTGAAAGTCTATGGTTGCTTAGCCAATGCAGTAGTCCACATATTAATGAGAACAGAATGATAGAACAAGCATTAGCAAATTTCCTTTGAAAGAGCAACAGGCTTATCTGTGAACCATTCTAACAGCGCTACAACATACAAATAAAGAATGACACAGTGTCACATTTTACAAGGGGCTTCTCTTCAGCAAGAGTGAAACATTTTCTTTTCTTTTCCAGTCCTTTTAAGCTATCTTTCTAGTTCATTGAATTATATTGGATCTAAAATCATTTATAGTTTGCCCAAGATTCAATTCTGGTCATACCAGTTATGGGAATTGCATGTGATTGTTTTTGGGTTGATAGAATGACGATGGTCATCGATGAGCACTTGTTGTACCTGGTCGAAACTCTCCAATTCCTAACAGATCCTGCATACATCAAAATAAATCAAGTACTAAAAGATACAAAAACAAGAGCTATCCAAGATATGAATAATAATCATAAGACACGTCAAGATGAATTTTACCCCCATAAGTACCTATGCAAAGAACCAGATTAGGGAGACATTACAGAAAGGTACTGGTCCAATTCAAAAATTTGTGTTAAGCTTCATCTATTCTACATGCAGCTGAGAATCAAAATATGCGTTTATGGAAATGTTCTGAATCCATTACTAGTTTTCAAGTTGGCCCTTCCCATACTCATAATGACGGCTCACATTGAAGGACCAGCTCGGTTTTGCGTACAATATTATTAATAAAATATAAATTTGCTTTCTGCACAAATATAGGCATTGTACTACATTTCATCGGTCAAGAATCTCAAGCCATCTTGTGTTTGCAAAATGTTTTGGCAACTTCTTAAATATAACAGTTCACAAAATTTTCATGAAATTTATTATGAGGCAAATGTCACCTTGTTCAATAAGGAAATTCAAGAATAAAAATTTAGATCATTCTGAGATGTCCATCAGAGGAAGGACTGGAAATTGATTAGGCAATTGTCTCAGTTCAACTGCAAAAAATTCAACATTTTATAGATAACAGACAATTGAAATTTGGAACTACAAGAAAGAGCCAGGTAGAACTAATCAGGAAAAATAATATGCATTTCTAATTCACTCAATGATAGAAATTCTGAAAACCTATTTTTGTGTCAGCTATGGTAGATGGACAGAACTAAGTAACCTACTTGGCATGCTTTATTTTTAGCTCTGGTTTCTGCTGTGCTAGGAACATCATGGTTGGGTTTCTGAAACCTTTTCTCACGGCGATCACAAGAGCCCCAGCCATCCGAAAATCTACCACCTCTAGTATTTTGGTAATGAGACAAAAAGAAATGAAATTACAAAGAAGGCACATTAAGAAGAAGCTTTTCTAAATTATTCAGAAAGTCAAAAAAAACATACTGCATATATGCCCGAACCATAAATTCAGCACGCTGAACATTCCTACTTTCATCAAACTCAATTGATTTATCTTTTATTTCAAATGAGATATTGAAGTAGCAGGACAGCTTTCTCCATCCTAATGAAAAAATAAAAGAAAGGAATTTATCATTAACCCTCACAGTATTCAATACCAAGAACTCATGCAAAACACAGGATTAGTCCTCCTGTGTTTTTCTCTGAAGCTAGGATTGGAGTCCTCCAAAAGTTACAAGCTCATTTCAGATGGATGGGCCCCTGAGATGAAGGAGGTGCATAAATTCAGTCACAATGGACCTACTTATGATGTTCCTTTGAGTTACTTCATCTTTCTAAAGCTCTCTAGCAAGAATTAGTACAAGAACCATGTGACGAATACCATGATCAATGAAACGTCTCCATGGCTACATGGTCAATTAGGAAAGGGACCACCAAATGACAATCCCAAAAGTCCTTGTGTAGATAAAACACAACATTATTCCAAAGAATTTGAAAGAGTAGCTTCAGCCACCTCCTCCCATAAATTCTTACCTGACTTTTTGATATATGGGTTACCAGAAATCATTATATAATCACTCTTCTCCAAAATCTGTTCTTCGGGAGAAACATAGAAAGCATGTTAGGAAGCAAAAAAAAAAAAAAAAAGAACATCAACAAGATGTGAATAAAAATAAAGCACTGGGTCCAAACACAAGTTACAACCATCATTTGGATTAATTAAAAAAATTAATTAAAACCTCTAACTTGAATCCTAATGATTACAATCTCTTAGTGAATCCTAAAAATTCAACAACATATTACTACTTACTATTAATGATCCAAAATCTAACAATTCACTTCATTCTAACATAAAACAAATGTATATAACGTATCTTGGATTTGAAGTATGATGCATTATATACTGATCATTCCATCCCTTGCTGATAAATGATTTTAGTATGTAATATTAAAGTTCATCCTCACACAACCAAAATAAATAACTATTGGAGATGTGAATTGCCATGTAACAAAAGGAGTTTTTTTTCCTCATTTTCCAAGAGGGGGAACGAAGAACATGAACATGAGAAGAAGAAAGAAAGGAAAAACAGAAGGGGAGAAGAAGAAGAAAAGAAAAAAAAAAAAAAAGAAAAAAAAAAGAAGAAGAAGAAGGTTTCAGGTACTTTCGTTCAAAGAACCAATGGTGATTCATTCTCCTTATTGTCATGTTCATTAGTATGAAGACAACATTCTGAGCTGCATAACATGTTACTCAGACCCTTTACTTTAGCTTGCGTATTTATGTGTAGAACTTCAGTCTAGGACATGGGCATAGGATATGTGTTTGACACTTCACATTTTAAATTATTATTAAATAAACTCTCAAATAGTGAGAAGAAAAGACCTTAAAGAAGATAACAGCTAATTGAAAAAAAAAAAAATCATTGATTGAACAAAAAAGGCAACAAATAAGTGAAAATAATGAAAAAAAAGGAAAAGAACAACATAATATAGTTGAATCCTTGCAGCCCAAAATTTAAAAATGGAAGAGTCAAACATCTAGATATCTACCGTGTGAACACCCATAACCAAGTTCGAGTATGCATCCCCTTTGATTGTTGGTTCCTCACTTTTGCTCAGTTCATCTTTGGCAAACCGAAACTTGTTTTATTTGATGTTTTATGTGGTGTTTCCATTTATTTGATGAGACCAAATGTTGTTACATGCCTCTAGTTTGTCTAAAGATTATTATACATCCTTTTAAGTTAATAATTGGAAACTTTGCCGAATTTGACATCTCATGGTTTGTCCATTGGAGGGTTTTCTATGTATCATGGTGTCTTGGTGTGTTGCTTTTTGTTTTTGATTATTGTGGTACTTGTTCAAGCATATAACCATGTGGAAAATGAAAATGATCCTCAATTTTTGTGGAATGCTTTTAAAGGATGTGCATGAGTTTAATAATGCACAAAATTGAGCTTTCACTTTTCTGAGGATTATGTTAAAGATATGCAAAGATGGAACACCTATAATAGAGCATTTGAACTATCTTCATGGTTTGATTGATCAATTAAAAGTATGGGATCATCAATATCAAGCTTGATGATCAATTCATGCTCCCGTTTTGTTGAATGCATTTCTAGATAGTTGAGAGACTCTAATAGTTTCATTTCTCAATTCAACACTAAATGTAGGCTACATAAAAAAAATAGCAAAGGACTATTTCATGGTTGAAGAAAATTAAAAGGAAGAAGTGAGAATTTGTAAGACAACAGCAATCTGATCACTAATTATTACGAACATAAGCAAAAATTCAAAAGACCATGACAATGATAATAGGTCATGAGGAAAGTCCAAGTCAAAGAAGGAAATTACATGTTTCCATTTGTCGAGGAAAAGGGCCTGTTGCAAGAAGTACGAACAATATTGTAGCAGCATAACTTGACCTTTTACCCTCTTTGTGCAATAAAATTGATTCACTAAGCCAAAATGATAACCACTAGCAATATGCAAATAAATTATACCACAAGCACCAGCAAAGGCTGCGAAGTCGGTCCCCCTTCTGACTCGAGTATCCAGGGGTGATGGAGAGCAAGCTAACAGCTAGGGAGAGGGATAAACGAAAGCACTTATTCTTTTCTTTGCTGTTTATTAGTTTTTCATCTTCTGAGGAGAGCAACAACATGGAACAGTGTAAGGGTCTAGTCACCAATGAAGAAAATGCAAGTGAGCTCTTGAGAGCAAACGCGAGGCAACTGCGATGGTAGCTCCATACCGAGAATAGTGAGTATGGAGCCGACTCAAAAGGATAGCTCAATTAGATTTAGTCGAGGGTGCTTGCCCCTCCCTCACTTCGATTTCACTTGGTGGGAGTAGGATCAGGGCGTTCAAGATTTTCTCTCGCCCCTTGTCCTCTCGATCCAACATGAGCCTCGGTGAATTGGATAAGGGTGATCAACCACCTCCACCATGTATCCTCTATCATCCAAACTTTTGTCCCTATCCACTTGTGATTGATAAATACATTCAAAGGTGCTACTTTTGCTCAGGAAACTTAGTTCGGTGGAAATGCAACTGGTGGTTGGTGCTCCCAGCCGCAGTTGGTGCATCATAAACGAGTTCTAAAAGGTACCGCTTTTGCGGACCGCACTAAAACAGTGCTTTACCCCTAGATGTCCAATCAACGAAGTAGGTTTTGAAAGCATAAGTCATTCTCAGTGGCAAGCATCTCCTTGTCGTTGTTCAAGGGGAAATGATACCCGTTGGTATTGGATTGAAAAGATTAGTGCACTGTTCAAATCAACATAGCAATATGCCTTTTGGAAATAAAAAAGAAGAATCTATTCGAGGAGAACATAAGAGATATTTTGTTCTACTAAAGAGAATATATATATATATATAGTGGAATGTAAATTTCTCTTAAAAACAATATTAATAAAGAATTACCATGCATTTCCAAATATATTACATGAAAATCTTCATGATCTCACTCTCATGTCTAAGATTACCCCTCCCAAACAGCCCTTAGGATATCAAATTTGCATGAGAAAACCCTTAAGGCAAAGAGAAATGCCACAAATGTTGAATTTGGCAAATCTTCCACTAATCAACCTAATGGGATGTACAATAGTCTTCTATAGACAAACTAGAGGCATGCATTAACATTCAATCTCACCAAATACATGGAAACAACACAAAATTTAACTAAGAAAGTATGTATTTTATCAAATATGAAGAGAACAAAAGAGAAGACTCAACGATTCAAGCTCATGCTTACATAGCTCATAATGCAACCTTCAACATACAAGAGGCCAGAGGGCATGAAGATTTGGAGAAGGAATTGCCATTGATTATTTGAACAATATAACCCAAAATACTTTTCATTCTTTCTTCTCCCCACGTTTTTTATCTTCTTTCTTCATTTCCTCTCTTAGAAAAATGAGAAAATAAAACACTCTCTATTTTCTTACTTACTTGGCTTGTTTAACAAGCTAAAATTAAATATTGCACTTAAATCATTGCTTGTTTATCACACACACCACCCCATTTAATATTAACTTACTTGGGTTATGAGACAAATGAATCTCCTCTTTCAATCTCTCTCTAGCATATTAATATTAGATATCATGAACTCTACATTTTCATTTTTGTTTCAAGTATATTAATATTAGATATCATTGAATTTGAGATGTGTTAGAGATGAAGTTGCTAAATTGAGAAAATCCATATAGATAATAATGACTCAAACATGATAAATAAGGCACTACCCAAGAAGAAACTTGTAGCTTGCAGGAAGTTTACAAGCATTAGGAAGCCCAAGTTCTTGTAATGGCGAAGGGAGAGATTTTTTTGGTTCACCCTCACATGACTTAAATAAATTAATATCAAAATGTGTGGCTTGTGCTATAAACTAGCAAGTACTAAATGCAACATGTACTGTTAGCTTGTTAAAGAAGCAAGGTAAGAAAAGAGAGTGTTCTCTTTTCTCGTACTGTAAGAGAGGAAATGAAAAAATAATTCAGAAGTGTGAAAAGGGAGAAGAACAAGAAGACAGAAAATAGATCCTTTTATTCAAAAAATCTAATATGCTTCCTAGATTGTTGGTTCCTCACTTTTGCTCTCTTCATCTTTAAAAAAATCCAAACTTTCTTATTTGACGTTTCAATGTTGTTTCCACTTGTTTGGCGAGACTGTGACATGAACTCATTTTCTGAATCTAAGAACGAAAACAGAAAGATAATTAGTTCATCCGAAGAGACCAAACCTCTAATAGGTTCTTTAAGGGAACCCAACCTCCAAAATGGATCAAACTACTGATAATAAATTTCTACATGCTCATTTTTTATACATTCTCCTTAAATAGATAAGATATATAAGAACCTATAACTAATCATAATGACCCCTTACTCCATAACAAGTAATTATAACACAAAAAACAATCCATTATCCAAACTTTTACTTTTTCAACAGAGTGAGAATTGCAAAAATAATAAATCATTGTTTAATCTAAATAAGAAACGCATCAAAAGATTCCCCCACGCTTCCAAGATTGACCAACACTTTTGGCACTATCGCGACAGTCACCCTGACCTTTTTGGTCATTTCATTGACTATCAATATTTTGTGCAATTATATTACATCATTAAGTAATATAAATGTACCTTAGTCTAGACTTTAAGTCGGTAATAATATATTCTCAATGTCACAAGGCGGAGAGCTGATATGCATAGCTCTAATACCAAATGATTTGAATCCACTTTCTAAATCCAAAAAAAAATTTAAAATAAGAACAAGTAGAAAAAGACAATTTGTTCATTCGAGTGAAACAATAACTCCAATAGACTCTTCAAGGTAACCCAGCTGGCAAAATAAATCAAACCATTATAAATAAAAGGGTGTTTATTACAGATTAAAAAATGTGGTACAACTTCATTAATCACTTAAGCACCAAATTTTGATGTTTGTTAAAATAGCTTATGCGATCTAACCGCCAAAATAATCACTTTTGAATAATCAGCAATGGACTAGCTTTTAGCAACTTTCTCGTTCTGAATATGCCAAAATTATCTATTTTGTCCTTAATAAAAAAGATTAATTTTTAAAATAAGGTTCAAGTTATCAATTTATTACATAATCACTTATTTTAAGTTATCACAAACAATACCACATTTTCAAAATCACTTTTTATAAGTTATAACAAACAGGATTTAAATTATTTTTTATAATCGCTTTTTCAACAATCACTTTTCATAATCAATTTTCTTAAAGCATAATCTTAAACAAACAAGGCCTAAATCATTGCACACCCATTTTATTCACATTTTCTCTTTAAATAGATAAAATGTGCAACTACCTATAACTACTCATAACCACCCATCACTCCATAACAAAAATTATATCCCATAAAAAATGATCATAACAAATTGAATGTTGCCGTGTGCCTTTAGTTTGTCAGGAAAAGACTATCACACATGTCATTGAGTTAATTAATTGAAGTTTGTTGAATTTAACATCTAATGGTTTTTCCCTTCACCTAAAAGTGTTTTCTATGTAAATTTGATATCTTGCTTGTAATTTATAATTACTGTGGAGCCTGTGGTATGTTTTATCGACATATTACTTGATGGTAATCATATTGGCTTGGCAAACATATTACATTGCACGAAGTAACGAAGTGGAAAAAAAGGTTGAGCTATTCTATTGTGATATTTTGTTTACACTAATTGCATCAACCTGTTTTCTCCCAACAATACTCAAACTAACAGTAACATGTTTATCATTCTAACAAGTCTTTTTTGTTTCAATTTATCAACTTTTCACCTTAACATCGTATCATCAAAGTAAACAAATCTAATAAATGAAGAAAATTGATAATAATCCGAGAAAAGGTATCCGCAAATAAACTAAGAGAGAGAAGTAACACCTCCATGGCGACCTTCTGGTATTCTTTGAACAATGGGACAGAAGAAATTCTTGCAGATAATCCAGGACTCAAATTTCCGTTGTCACTATTCCATCGGAAATCCACCGGAGAAGCATCGGAGACGGGGCTGATTTCCTGTACCGAGAACCTTCCAGGATCAGGCGACATATAATAAGGCGTCGTAGCCGTAGGCGTCCGCGGCAGATGCCTATTATAAACGACCATCCGATTCCCTTCTCCAGAACGAGGACCGCAAGATGATCTCGCAATCTTGAGCGGCCGGTTCTGAATCCAGTGCTCGTGTAAAACCTCGCCGTCTGCCGGAACGCTACCATCTTCGTCGACTGAGAATTGCTTTCTGGATGTTTTAGAGAGTTTCGGAGTTTGAAAGGGGTTCAGATCTGGACTGTGAGTTTGAAGACTGGTGGTGTGCCTTAATGCGAGGGTTTTTCGAGATTTGGAGGAGTGCAATGCCGCCGCAGAATCGATCACTGCCCAGAGCTCTGCGTCGTCGAGATCCTTGTCGTCGACAGACAAGTGGATCGACGACGCCATTTTCACCGGCCCGGGATTCTCGACTGTCACTCGGCAGCTTCCGATTTGTAATTCTTGGCTCGCGCGGGTTACCGTCGAAAACCCAACTCGAATTCAAATTAAAGTCGAAAAGGGTGGTTCAAAATGTGTTTATTACAGTTGTGTCCCAGCGTTTCATACACTGTTTCTGTTATTGGCATAAGACGATGAGAGCATGCATTAAAAAAAAAAAAAAAAAAGCTTTCTCATGAGTAGATGTAAAATTTGATTAAAAAAAGCTAAAACATAAATGTTGTTTCCAAAAAATAAAAAATAAAAATAAAGTGAAAAAATTATTTTAAATTTAAAAAAAGTGATATTCATTTTAAAGTATACAAAAGTTAACTCAATAACACATCGTACTAAAATTAAAAAAAAAATTTCTTTCAAACCTAGCCTTAATAGAAATAAAAACACAAGCTAAATAATATCTTTTAAAATATAACTTAATTGAAATATAAATGAAAAGCATCATCATAATTTGGCTTTCGTAAATTGTACTATATTTTTATTTTTTTCACCACAATAAAGTTTAATCGCACAACAAAATTGAATTAAATAGAACTGCAAATTATATAATTTTTAACAAATTAAAGGTATGTTTGGTCCATTGTTTTTAATATTTCAGAGTAAAGGATTTAATTGAGTTTCATTGTCTTCTAAAAAATAAATTATAAAATTTTAGAAAATTATTTTTCTATCTATGAAAAACAAAATTTGTTTACTTAGTTTTTATATTTTGCAGATATATTAATTTCTTAATTATAAAAAAAGAACGTAAATCTATTATTTTAGATTGGACGACTTTAAATATTTACTATATCCATATAGTTTATGAAAAGTTAATTTAATGTTTTTAGGTTTATTTTCATTTTAATATTTCTTACATTTTATTTCTAAACTTTGATGTTTTACTCATTTGTCTACTATTATTTATGACAGAAATTTATGTGGTATTAATAATAACTCGCTTTACATGTGCCCAAACAGTGCCTAGATAATATAGTATCCTTTTTTTATTAATTCTACCTGTTTCCATGTGCAGTTATTACTGTCATGAAATTAAATCAATTAAGTCAACCAAATAAATTATAAGTTCAGCATGTTCAAATATCTCACAAAATTAACGAAATCAATTTTTTTAAAAAGTTCTTTATCATTTGTTTAACATAATAAATTAGGCGACAAAGCAATTAAAAATCAAAATAAATTTGTTTTATCTATAAAATATATATTATAAAATGAAAATAAATATTTAGTGCCATCTTAGGTCTTATTCATTAAATTTTAAATAATGTAATCTATGGTAAAAATGTAACTAAAGTGTAATAAAAAAATAGCATAATTGAGTGAGGATGCAACATGATTATTAGGGCGTCCCAGTGCCTAAATGGGCGTTGGCGACAATGAGTCCTGATAGCTCATTTAAAAAAAATAATTAAAAAAATTAAAGTATTGAGCATTCGACGTAGACCAAGCGTTTAACACTGTCAAATCTCATTATTGTTGCCCTTATGTTATATTTAAGAATTAATGACAAAGATAGAACTGTTATTGCATTGGAATAACAAACTTTTTTAGTTCAACAAACAACCGTAATGTATTATTGCATTGGAATTTATCAGGTGCTCATCAACTCAACTCACATACTTCCAAGAGTCGAGTAATAGGATGCAGCTAGGTGCTCATAACCACCACGCAATTGCAAGCTCACGTGGCACCAAATAAATGGAAGATGCGCATCGAGTGTGTGAACTACACATCTGTGCCGTGCGCAACATTAAAATCTGAAGATGGCCTCCTAATATGGTTAGCTCTCCTACCCCAACCACACTGACATTAACGAGGGAGAGGGAGAGACGGACCCATAATCTTTGAATTTAAAGCCCACCCACATTGAAATCTCAAACCAAAGTGAATTTGGTTCATGAGTGTTGCAGGGATTTGAGAGCTCTTGTGATTCTGTTTCTGTGATCTAATCTGAGTCTCTCCGTTATTCCACTGTTGTTGATTCAAGGAATTGAAGATGAAGGTGACCGTTGTTTCGAGGAGTGGTAGAGAAGTGGTCAAGGGTGGGATTGAACTCGATGAATCTGTAAGTTCTTCGCTTTTTCCCATCAAAAACTTAAAGGGCCTTTGTTATTCGAATTTCTTAGCTTACATTTGGGTTTTTCTGAACCCACTTTTGTAGAAAAGATGGGGGTTTTTTCGGGTTTCTTAGGGATTCAAATGGATCTGGAATTGTTGTTGTGTTTTGATTCCCGGAATGTGAAATTGTTTGGTTTGTTTGGTGCTTTGCAGGCTACTGTGAGTGATCTCCAACAGGCCATTTATCGCAGAAGTAAGTACTTTAACTTGGATATGTTCCTTTACCGATTGTTATTGTTAGTTCTACGGTCTCTTTTGTTTCCTTCTTTTTTTATTGCTGCATTGATTACCCAGAAGCTTTTGATGTTTCTCTTAACCAAATCAATATTTGGCTATGTAATAAACAGAAATCAATGAAGCTTTCTCTATATTACACAGGGTCGCGACATGAAATCTGCTTACATCGTTACATAAATAGGAATCAGTCATTGTTGATACTAATTTGTCATCTAGTTAAAAGCTATGTTACCTGCACCCTTTAGTTTTACATAACCATGGCATTGGTATGATATGATATGGTATGAGATGTGTTTGACAATTTTGATTTTAGAATATTACTAAATAAATTCACCAATGGAAAGAAGAGAAAACATTAAAAAAGACAATAGCTAATAGGTGAAATTTACTTAAGTCGGAGAGGAAAAAAAGAAATAAAAAAAAAAAGAAAAAAGGGAAAACATATAATATAGCCGAGTCCTTGAAATTTAAAAGTTAATAATGAAAGAGTTAGACCTTTGGATACGTACCCATCTCAAACAACCATCCCGAGTTCAGGTAACACAGCTTAAAAGGACAATCAAATCTGGAATTTCCTTTAAACCAATTCATTTTGACTGGGAATGAATCTGTCTTGGTCTCAACCTAAGTTTCACTTCCCTAAAGTGATCACAGCCTATGTTGCTCAGGTCAGCATCAGTGTTCTACTTTGTGTTAAGCAGGTATAATTGGAATTTTCTCTGCATGTGTTCTACTTTGTGTTAAGCAGGCTGGGGGCTGCAGGGGGATAATGTTCCCTACTTAAGGATAGAATGCTTTAGCATGAAATATTTATATGTAATCTTTTAGATGTTCTAGCCATTTCTCTATCTGGACTGTCATTATATAATTTGCGAAGCCTTGGTTAAGTCTTGTCCTCCTGTTCAAAATTTAAATCTTGGTATGCTACCCATAACATGAAACAATTTTATATCAATTTCAGAAAACTCCATCTATATTAATATATTAATTAAAATTTGAAAAGAATTGTTTTGAATTTGAAAAGCTTTTTGAACAGAGAAAAACTTCATTTGAATCTCAATTCGAAAACCAAACAGGAAACTTGTCCATAATTTTTAGGAGAGAAGAGAATGTGCTGTAGTTGATGAAAAGCTTTTTTTTTTTTTTTTTTGAAAAAAAAATTGAGTTTAGGATCCATTGTTTTCAGTGTCATGAAGGAATGTACAGAGGTGCGGCCTTAGGTAAACTTAATATACAATGTAAATACTTCATCTTTCATTTTTTTTTTTTTTTTCATCTACTTTGTGTTTGAAACCCATAATGATAAGACTAATGGTTTATAGAGAGTTATGAGTGTAGATTTTATTCTTTTACATGAATGTTTTATTGCCTAATGACAAGGAAAAAACTATGTATAGAAAAATAATGGGCAACCCTGGTAAATGAATTATTTAATTAAGTTATCCCAAAGGTTCATTTGTCTTGGAACTTCGCACGAGAAACTTCATATGTTATGAGGTTTGCTTATTTATCAGAAGACAATGACACCTTTTGGACTGTTTGTGCTGATTAAGCAATCAAATCGGAAAAAATTGGACCTAAACTTATCGAGTATGTGCATGTGTATGAATTCTTATAAATTTCAGAGCTAAGTTTTTAGCCATTACTTGTTTGGTATCCTCCCATTTTGATTTTTAAGGTTATGCCATAAGATTTAAACTGAGTGCATGATTCTGCTTTCTTATTCTTACCTTTCACAGCAAAGAAATTCTATCCTTCTAGACAGCGCCTCACTCTACCTCTTCAACCGGGATCCAAGGAGAGACCAATCGTACTCAACCCCAACAAAAATATCCAAGATTATTGTGAAGGAAGCGTGGAGAATTTGACTATTGTGTTCAAGGACCTTGGTCCACAAGTTTCTTATAGGACTCTGTTCTTCTGGGAGTACTTGGGTCCGTTGATAATCTACCCTATCTTTTATTACTTTCCAGTTTACCAATACTTTGGCTACAAAGAGCAACGCACAATTCACCCCGTCCAGACATATGCCATGTACTACTGGTGCTTCCACTACTTCAAACGCATAATGGAAACATTCTTTGTTCATAGATTCAGTCATGCAACTTCACCTCTGTCCAACGTGTTCCGTAACTGTGCATATTACTGGACATTTGGCTCTTACATTGCTTACTATGTGAATCACCCTCGCTACACACCTGTAAGTGACCTCCAGATGAAGATTGGGTTTGGCATTGGTTTGATCTGTCAACTTGGCAACTTTTACTGCCATCTTTTGCTGAGGAATCTTCGAAGCCCCATAGGGAAGGGTGGGTATCAAATCCCACAAGGATTTTTATTCAATATAGTGACTTGTGCAAATTACACTACCGAGATCTATCAGTGGGTGGGTTTCAATATTGCTACACAAACAGTTGCTGGTTATGTCTTTCTTGTGGTGGCTGCGTTTATCATGACTAACTGGGCCCTTGCAAAGCATAGGCGCCTGAGGAAGGTGAATCTTCATGTGCTTTTTCTTATTTTACATGACGAAACACTGCCTAGATAATTTATTGTTGTTGTTTAATCATGTTATTTATTTATTTATTCTTTCACGTCTGTGATCTGTTTTCTCTGGGTTTGCAGTTATTTGATGGCAAGGAGGGAAGACCAAAGTATCCACGAAGATGGGTGATACTGCCCCCATTCCTCTGAGAAATTAAGCACCATCTGCTTCTTATGGTACAAGCTTGCTGCAAGGTTTTACTAGTA
>JAJIYU010008509.1:0-18016 GCA_030144865.1 Tinospora cordifolia | reverse complement strand
TAAAAAACACGGTTGCTAAGTAGACTTCGGTCTCGTCGTTCGATCTGGAGGTTGTCCCACCAGTTCATACGAATAGTTGAAGTTGAAGGACACATTTATTTTCTATATAAAAACCAAGATGTGGTAATTAAGGACTAGGAATTCACTAAGGTCCAAAGGATATGCTGACCAGGATTTAAGAACCTAGGTTTAAGAAAGAGACCTTAGGTAGAAACTTGGGTGTTGTTAAGGGTGGCACAGTGGATCATAAACAAAAGCTTTTAGGGCATAAGCTAGAGACTGATAATGTGTGAAAACGAAACACTTTTTTGGTCAAAACACAAGATCGGGAGGATCCTATATCTTTGGTTTCTATGTGGTATGGGACGCATAAGATTTAGGGATATAGAGGAATCCTGGCCTCGAAGAATGACAGACCATGTATGGTGAGTGATCGGTGGCTTTGGACGAACTTGTTTTCCGATGTTTGGCTGGTATACGACAGTCAAGTGTAGTAGAGCTTGGGAAGCATTGGACATCAAGACACTTGCAAAATTGTTTGGGTGCAGCTTTGTCCTGGGTGAAAACCTAAGTGAAAGGGGTAGAGTGGTATGGGACACTTGAACCTGAAAGCGTAGGTGGAAGCTTGGAACCTTGTTGTGCTAGCTTGATGGTATGATTGTGTGCTATGCATGCTATATTGCTTAATTGTTTTGAAAACAAATCCTGTACCCATGCACAAAAAGAACATAGAAGCATAAACTGGTAGGCCACTAAAAAAATCGAAGACTTAGAGACATGAATCTAGAGTCATGATAGTACGAATAATTGATAAGGCAAAAACTGACCGAGTGTTAAATTTATAGATAATAGTTGGAACAAGAACGTATGCCACTCGATCCAACACTTCTGATGAGAGTGAACAAAGTAAACAGGAACAGTCTGCTGGAATAGAGGCCCGGATGGGGACCATGATGAATGAAATGTCACAGAGGGTACTAGATCAACTATTGAGGGCACTTCTACAGATAATCCCTCAGATGGCCCCTCAACCTCAAGTACCTGAAGCGATACAGGTTCAACAGGCAGCACCTGTGGCTCAAGATCCTGAAATCAGAAAGCTGAAGAGAATTTAGAAGATGAGAAACAAAGGAAGATGTTGATAGAGATGAAGAGGGTCACCCCTCCTTCCTTTGATGGTACTACAGATAGCATCTCAACGGACCACTGGTAACAAGAGATAGAGGAAATCCTCGATGTAATAAAGATAACTAGGTCCAGACGAGTGGCACTAGCCATACACCACTTCAAAGGACCAGCCAGAAGTTGGTGGCGTATGATGAGGATGGACCCTAATACAAATGTTGATGATATGAGCTAGGAGAACTTTACAAAAATCTTCTATGAAAAGTTCTTTCCGAAAGCGACTTTGGAGAAGCTACAGGAGGACTTTATTCAACTAAAGCAGAGGGACATGATCGTAGCTGAATATGAGAGGAAGTTCACTGAACTAGCTAAGTTCTCATCAGATTTGATCAAAGATGAGAAAAGAAAGGCCAATCGATTCGCACAGGGTCTCAAGATAGAGATCTGAAAGATAGTAAAGACTCTAGGTTTAAAGACCTACAAGGATGTCGTGGAGAAGGCTTTAACGCTAAAATAAGAACTCAACTTAGAACAAAGGTTTAGGGGGGAGAATAAGAGGCCCGGAAATGAAAATGATCAAGGGGCTCAAAAGAAAAGTAAGAATAGTTGGAATACTAATCAGAGGGATGGAAATAAAATGCCCCAATGGCAAAATCGACCCAAGACAGAAGAACAATTAGAGTTGGCTAAACGTCAAGGGCGGTGTTTCAACTGCAATCAGCGAGGGCACCTATCGAAGTTTTGTCCTAGCAAAACCCAGACACAACAACAACAACAACCTCCAAATAATCAAGGGGGAGAACATAATGTACGTGCTCAACAGCAACTGCCTCGACAAAATAACAACCAAGGGCAAAATTAAAACCAGGGTCGAACACAAAATCAGAACCAAGGCCGAGGGCAAAACCAGGCGAGAGTATTTGCTATCATTGAAGCCCTGGAAGACCAAATCCCTGCTGTCGAAGGTACATTCCTATTATTTAATATTGCTGTAAAAGTTTTGTTTTATTCAGGTGCCACTAAGTCATTTGTGTCAGAAGAACTAGTTAGAAGATTACAACTAGTAACATCCACATCACCAGAACCATTGCATGTGTCCACTCCCATAGGAGACACTATAGTTACTCGTAAAGTTTGCACATGTAAATTAAGATTTGGAAACAAACTAATAACTACCGACCTTAGACTATTACCTTTCCAAGGGTATGAGGCGATACTGGGTATGGACTGGTTGACTCAACATCAGGCTCAGATCGATTGCCTAAGACGAAGAGTCACATTAACTTTACCATCCGAAAAGTTAGTAAAAGTCAATGGGGATATGCAGAGACTACCTCGGAGTCCTATGACAGCCATGTTACATTGTCTAAAACAGAGTGATGACTTCAAAAAATTGCTAGAGGATGATATTAGATCTGGAGAACCTAAGAAGATTTTGGAGATACCTTTAGTATGGGAATATGTAGATGTATTCCCAGATGATTTGTCTGGACTACCACCACACAGGAAGGCAGAGTTCAAAATTGAACTTTATTCAACCACAAATTCTATAGCTATTCCTCCTTATCGAATGGCGCCAGTAGAACTAATTGAACTCAAAACACAGTTGGATGAACTTCGTGAAAAGGAATTCATTCGACCCAGTGAATCACCATGGGGAGTTCCAGTATTATTTGTGAAAAAGAAAGATAGATCCATGAGGTTGTGTATCGATTATCGAAAATTAAATCTGGTAACCATAAAGAACAAGTATCCTTTGCCAAGGATAGATGACTTATATGATCAATTGAGGGGAGCTACTCATTTTTCTAAGATTGATCTTAGGTCAGGTTATCATCAGTTGAGAATCCGAGAGTCAGATATACCTAAAACAACATTTAGAACGAGATACGGACATTTTGAGTTCACCGTGATGCCCTTTGGTTTGACCAATGCCGCAGCGACATTCATGGATTTAATGAACCGAGTGTTTAGACAATATCTTGACCGCTTTGTAGTGGTATTTCTAGATGACATTCTAATTTATTCAAAAACAGAAGCTGAACACTTAGAACACTTGCAGATAGTGTTGGAAACCCTTAGAGGTCACCAACTATATGCCAAGTTCAACAAGTGTGAGTTCTAGATGAAGACGGTTAAGTTCCTTGGCAATGTAGTATCAGCAGAAGGCATCTCTATGGATTCGGAGAAGGTGGAAGCTGTCATGAATTAAAAACAGCCAAAGACAGTTATGAAGATCAAGAGTTTCTTAGGTTTGGCTGGATACTATAGAAGGTTCATACAAGATTTTTTAAACTAGCAGAACCTATGACCAAGCTAACTAAGAAGGGAGTTAAGTTCAATTGGGATGAGAAGTGCGAACAATCATTCCAAGAACTAAAGAAGAGACTGACTACGGCCCCCATCCTAGTCACTCCAACTCATGGGGTTACCTTTACCCTTTATACTGATGCATTACTAAATGGGCTGGGAGCAGTATTGATGCAAGGAAGACAAGTAGTCGCTTATGTCTCGCGACAACTGAAGGTCCATGAGAAGAACTACCCCACTCACGACCTAGAGTTAGCAGCCATTGTATTTACCCAGAAGATTTGGAGACACTAACTTTATGGTAAGATCACAAGAGCTTGAAGTACATCTACACCCAAAAGGAGTTGAACCTCAGGCAACGGAGATGGATGGAGTTCTTGAAAGACAATTCAACTACACTACCATCCAGGGAAGGCCAATGTAGTGGCTGATGCCTTGAGTAGAAAGTTCAAAAAACAAGAGGAAGATAAAGGCCAGATGTACCAGTTGATTGATGATTTTAGGCTGGGTGTAACTCTAAATGAAAAACAAGCCTACCTCTACACTATGTCTTGTCAACCAAATCTTTTGCACCAGATCAGGGATGAACAAAGATAAGACAAATGGCTTACCAATCTAATTGAGGAAGTCACACAAGGTAAGCATGCTGACTTCAGGTTAGATGCCGAAAATATCTTAAGGTTCAGGAAAAGGATCTGTGTACCGAATGGACAGAGAAAGCAGACAATACTAGATGAGGCCCATCAAACCAAGTATATGATGCATCCAGGTGGAGATAAAATGTACCAAAACCTTAAAAAGACCTACTGGTGGAGGGGCATGAAAAGGGACATAGCCCAATATATCTCTAGATGTTTAACATGTCAACAAGTGAAGGTCGAGCACAAGAAACCTTCAGGGATGTTACAACCACTTCCGATACCAGAATGGAAGTGGGACAACATCGCGATGGACTTTATTAGCAACTTGCCAATGAATCAGAAGGGGGAAGACACTGTATGGGTGATTGCGGATCGTTTGACGAAAGTAGCTCACTTCCTACCCATTCGATCTACAAATTCTATTGGAAAACTTGGAGAGCGATATGTCAAGGAAATTGTCAGACTCCATGGTGTTCCCACAACCATCGTGTCTGATAGAGATTCTAGGTTTACTTCTCAGTTCTAGTAGAATTTGCAAAAAGAACTAGGAAGCAGACTCACCATGAGCACTGCATTCCATCCTCAGACCGATGGGCAATCTGAAAGGGTCATTTAGATGTTAGAAGATATGTTAAGAGCTTGTGTCCTTGATTTTAAGGGCAACTAGAGCAAGTACCTACATTTAGCAAAGTTTGCCTATAACAATAGTTATCACGCAAGTATCAAGATGGCTCCATATGAAGCGCTCTATGGTAGACCCTGCAGATCGTCGTCTTGTTGGGCAGACTTTGAGGATCGGGTCCTCACAGGAACAGAATTGGTAGAAGTAATGTACACCCAAGTAAAGAAGATTCAGAAGAGGCTAATGACAGCTCAGAGTAGGCAGAAAAGTTATGCAGACAAAAGAAGAAGACCTCTAGAATTTCAACCAGGTGACAG
The DNA here is from genome assembly GCA_030144865.1 of Tinospora cordifolia. Classification (NCBI taxonomy): domain Eukaryota; kingdom Viridiplantae; phylum Streptophyta; class Magnoliopsida; order Ranunculales; family Menispermaceae; genus Tinospora; species Tinospora cordifolia. The sequence continues at coordinate 13,001 of JAJIYU010008509.1, read as the reverse complement.
AGTTTTCTTGAAGATTAATCCACAAAAAGGGATAAGACGGCTTGGAATCAAGGGGAAGCTAGCACTAAGGTTTATCGGCCGGTTCGAGATACTCAAGCGGGTTGGTGAGTGCGCCTATGAGCTGGATTTGCCAAATCATATGTCCTCGATTCATAACATATTCCATGTGTCGATGTTGCAGAAGTATGAACCAGACCCATCACATATCATACACTGGGAGGAAGTTGTACTTCGAGACAATGCAACTTACGAGGAACCAGCAATTAGAATATTAGATCGTAAGGTACAGAGTCTCAGGACCAAGAAAATTTCACTTGCTAAGGTTCTGTGGAGACATCATGATTTGGGAGAAGCAACTTGGGAGCTGAAAAGCAAGATGAAGAACAAATATCAGGTCTTTTCACCCAAAATACCTAACCAAACAACATTGACGTAGATAAGTACAAATTTCGAGGACGAAATTTATTTTAAGGAGGGTAGGTTATAATACCTACAATTTTAGGTTATAATACCTATAATATCTCATTCTGAAAATTCATTCTAGCAAGAAAGAAAGAATTTTTTTGCTTACTCTCTTCTCTTCTCTTGTTCTTCAGTTGTTTTAGACAACAAATATAGTAGTAGGAAGGGAAAAATCTCAGTTTCTGCATAGCAGTAGTGAAGATCTACTGTTGGGTACCTCTTTTGAAGTAATTGGAGGGTTTTTCTGATCAAAGCAGGTATAATCACTCTACTCTAGTCTCTATTTAAGATTGGAGATGTCGTTGTTCATTTTAGTACGTATACGTAGTCTACTATTCATATATACGGTATTGTTCATACGATACTGTTCACCGTTACTATTTAGCACTGTTCACATATACAGTACTGTTCATGGGCATTTATTAAATGACATTTTCAAAATGTAGATCCTGAAAACTGTTGGCCAAAGACTAAGAACAAGTTGAGATTCAGGGAATTACTACTGGTGGAAGTGATTACTCTACTCTCTAGTATTATTTGGATTTTAATGCTGAATATGTGATGTTGGCATTGTTTGAATGCCTAGAAATATGCAAGGTTATTGACTAAATGATTTGTGAAAGATTTTCCTTTTAATTTATATTATTTATGACCGAGAGAGTATGCTCTGTAGTTGCGTCTTGTACGATCTTCTACATCAGAAATCGACAGTCATTGTTTTCACCTATGAAAATATTGATGGAATGTTTAATTATTAATGAAATATTTATTTTATTATGCTATCTTCACAAAAATAAGATTAAATAAAGATTTCAACCACGTATCGGTGCGAGGACGAATGTCTTTCGTGTGTGTTCCATGTAGAATTAGAACTGGTTCTCAGGATTAACACCTGAATGAACTGAGTTTCAGAAATGATCCTAGAGAAGGGTTTGAGTTTCAGAATTGATCTTTCTCCCCAGATCTAGTGCACAGAGGTTAATCCCTTTTGGTCTAATTGACAACTGTTGATAAATAAATGTTTGAAACACCTAATGGATGATAAGTGTTTGCATGTTTAGTGTTTGGTTTAAATAACAATATGGATGTACTGTATATGATCCACTGGGCTCTTGAGCTCACCCAATCATTTTTTCAAGTAATTATTGAAGACATCGCCTCAACAGATCAATGTAAATTAATAACATTGTGCCTCACAGTATGAGGATAGTAGAAAATGAACTGTATTGTATGGCTTGTGACCCACTATATTTGATCATGTCAGATGTCGATAGTATTTGTATTATCAAAAGATGGCTATGGAGCCCACAAAATTGTTCGTAACTCTGATCATAAATCAATGTTTTCAGTTATTTTGAAATACTGAGATTATTGTGTTTCTGTTATATTTATACTCTATACCTTGGGATATGATCTGATGAAACTAACAGATGTGATAAATGATGAAAAGAAAAAGTAATATCCTTACTTCTCAGATAGAAAGCAGGATTGACTGCACTCAGAAGAAATGACGTCTCAAGCTACGAGACAATCACGTCAACTATGATGTATGAGAGAGATCGGAAGCTGAGGTGTTACAATTATTATTGTTATCAATATATAAATTATTACAAAAGAAACTTGTTCATTTTATAGGTTATTTTTTTATTGTTAAAGCAACTAAATAGTAACAAATATTATTGTTAATCACATAATTTAGCAACAAAAATTATTGTTGATAAAGTATAAAATTTTGTTGCTACAATTTTAATTTTTCAACAAACTAATTTGTTGCTAAAATAAAATTTTAGCAACGAAATAAATTGTGGTTATAGATGTTTTTTAGCAACTAAATATTTTTATTGCTAAATAAACTATCAGCAATGAATTAATTATTTTTTGCTAATTTATGACTGTCATGCACTATTAGCAACAAACATAGCAACAACATTTTTTAGTGCTAAAAAGTTTTAGCAACAGAAAATTAGTGTTTAGCAACGGATATTTTCGTTGCTAAATACTAAGTTTGTTGTAGTGATATATAGCGTCATAGTGTATTGTTGTATTGGTTTGAGTACACATGTTGAATTGTTTTAGTATATACTCTTTGCCTTTCTATTGGGTGTAAAAGTTGATTGCTAGCTAAACGTGCACGTAGGGAAGCTATTGTGTTTTTGTTTTTGTTTTTTCTTCTTCTTTTAGTTTGTTTCATGCTTCCTTACTGTCTAGGGGGGTCTAGTTTTTCAATTGGTCTCCCTGGTGTGGTTTTTTGTCTTTTTTTATTTATCGTTTCATGCTTGTTTGAGTAACAGCAATAAGATTCCCTAATATCATGCTAAAAATAGCTAAGATTTACAAGAAATAAAAAGGAATCTTGAAAATTCGAGTCGTTAAAGCTAAAGTAGCTGCTTTCGAATTAACAAAAAGAAAAGCAACGACTGGAGTGAGAGCGTCAGAGTCGAAAAGATGACTCATTCAATAGTATTTAATAGCCAGAAAACTACTAAATAAAAAGCATCCCATATTGAAATATCACAAGTGTTGCCTTGTCTCAAGCCGTCACAAGGAAACTATAACCGAAATCTTTTTTATCTGACATTAATTAGAAGCCACGTGCATTCTAAGCACCTTTTACTAAGATCTCCATCAATGTGACAGGATCCTTTTGTTTTTTTTGTGATGATAAATGACCTACTCAACCCTGTGGTTAGAGTACTCCTTATTTTTTTTTTGCTCTATATTTAGCATCTCTTTTCTTTCTTATAATATTTGCTTGCTTGGCAGCAACCAAAAAAAAAAAAGAAAAAGAAAACAAAAGCTAAACTAGTTCCAGATTCTTTCCATTGTCCCCAATTCATCATACGATGTACGGTTTGATCTTCTTTCATCCTGATAAGATATCTTGGGTTTGTGGAATTTCTACGTGGTTGTCACAAAAGTTCTTTAAAAAAAGTAGATGCATTAGATTTCCTTTCTACTCTCTTTTAAATTTTTCCTTTCTCTTTCTTGTTTTTATGAAAAAGTTCGTTATCCCCAATTCTTTTTATTACAAAATCAAATGTGGGAAGCTAGGTAGCTAGCTAGACCTTCACTCATTTTGGATATAATATTGCCATCATCACCAGCATTATCAGCATTACATGCCAACAAGTTATCCATCTACTTTCTTGTAGATGGATGACTTGTTTCGTGAAAATAATGCTAGTCACTTTCTTTTATAAACTTTGGGAGTAGTGGATTGAACCGGGATTAGTGAAAGCAATGCCAGATTTTAAAGCAAAGGAATATTTTAGGCATCATTAAAGAGAAACCATATCACTCTAGCTTCCAAAATGTCGCACCACATTAACCCTAGTTTTTCTATTAATTTTAATTGTTTGTGTCAACTTCAAAAATGATATTAGGAAGCCTTAGGGTATGAGCAGCAATGGAATTAAACTTGTGGAACCAGAACTTTGTATTTGGAATTAGAAGATCCTTTTATATTTAAAAGCTTTCATCTTATGGAAGTGTAGTCATAAACTATTTAGTCTGAAACAGACTTTAATTCAAGAAAATGAAGACTAACGATTCGACATGTACGATGTGCAAGCGTTGTTTTGTGAAATTTGTCACCATTTCCTCAAATGCCCTTTGGGGAAGGAGCATACGCGAAACTCGAACTTAAAACTTTTGATCAAGGGCAGGAGGGAGCCTATGCAAAACTCGAACTTAAAACTTCTGATCAAGGGGCATTGAATCTCATATAGGCTTCACAGATATAAAGTTTATTAGGTCCTCTCTACTTATATGTAATCTTGCTTCTTTAATGTTTTAAAAAAATTCAATATCATAGGGATTTGAAATGAAAATCATAATACTTAGGGCTGTAAGCGAGTCGGGTCAGGTCGGGTGACAACACCAAAAGCCACCCAACCCGACTTGGCGGGGTAGTATTTTTTTCCACCCGACCCAACCCTACCAAGGAGCATAACCCGCCCGACCCGTGGTTTGGTCGGGTCGGGTTGAGTGGGTCGGGTTGGGCCATACATTTTTTTAAAAAGCCCAAGTTTGTCTTTTCGGGTAGGTCAAGTTGGGCCATACATTTTTTTAAAAAGCCCAAGTTTGTCAAAAGCCCAATATTTAAAAAAAAATCAAAATGATATGTATAAACCTATTTATAATAAAAGTCAAATTTTATTAATATTTTCAAATTTAACATATTTAAATTAATCATTTTTTATATTTAGATTTCAATAACATATAAATAGATTTATATTAACCAAAAACATTACAATAAATTTAAAGATAAAAAACTATTCAAATTTAAAACATTAAGTTAAAAAAATATTATTTAAAACATTGTAACTTTATTTGTTGAATTCTTAAAAACTTAAAAATTTCATAATATATATAAATTTTATAGTAATATTAAAACTAAAAATAAAATATGGAACCAAAAATAATAGTCGAGTCGGGTCGGGTTTGACCTGACCTCTAAATGTCAAACCCGACTCGACCCGACGACTAGAGGAGTAGACTTGCTTGACCCGACCCGATTTGTTGTGCAAACCTGACCCGACCCAACCCGAAATGGTCGAGTTTGGTCGGGTCGGGTCGGGTTGGTCGTATGGCTTACACCCCTAAAAATACTACCTCAAGATGATTTGATTTTGAGTATGAATTTTGGGTCATGAAATAGATTTTGCTTTAACTTGAAATAATTTATTATTTTTAATGTTTACTTTTCGATATCACGAATACAGCTGTTTTGAAGCAGGGCATGTTGGTGAAATTAATGATCATCTCCGAGAAACAAGATCTCCTCATCCTCCCCATTCTCTTATCCTGTCTTTGGCAGCCGAAGCCTGCATAAAAATCAATTTTTTTAAAGAGTTAGGAAATGAAATGAAAACGTTAGAAACTAATTTCAAAAAAATTATAATATGATTAAATCTTTAATTGATTTTGTTGTTTTACAGATTATGTTTTGCTATCATATTCAAAAAATAATAATAATAATTTTTCAAACATAAAACTCAACACAAAAAAAAAAATTAGTTAAAAAAGGTTATATATGCTAGTCGCATTAATTAATAATTACAAATCAAATTAAAAAACTCAAAACATTAAAATTGTTTTTCTTACTTTCTCTTCTCAGATGTTTTTCGGATCGATCCTAACTACAAAAATAATTACAAATCAAATAAAAAACTCAAAAAATATATGCTAGTATATATATATATACCTCTTTGCCCCAGTTCGTCCTGTAAGTCAAGAAAGAGAGGATCAATGTTTGTACCACTATGCCACCCATCATTCCCCACCAAATTCCCTGAGATTCCCATATTTTCCTTAAACAAATCAGTTCATATATATATATATATATGTGTGTGTGTGTGTGTGTACAAGGCAATAGTGAAGATTCCCTGAGATTGCCATATTTTACCCGAACAAATCAGTTCGTATCTATGTGTGTATGGAAGGCAATAATGAAAGTGAAGTTCAGTTTTTTGGAATGAAAAGTATAAATGATGATACGAATATTTGGACTTTACAAAATATATTTAAAAGTAATGAAACACTTACTTATGCGTGAATAATTAAATTAAAGTATTTTTATATTACGTTTATTTAAAAATATAACGATAAACATGTATACTATATTCCCATATCAAGTTAGTAACTTTCAATTTTTAAAGATAACGTGAATAAAATGGCTTTTAGTGCTATTAAAGTAGTAATATATTCCCACTTCAAATTATTAATTTTCAACTCTTAAAGGTAATGAGAATATAATGTGTTTTAGTGCTATTAAAATAGTAAAGTTGTGTGAAAATATCAAGACACGAATATATTTGCTTTTGTATAGAAAATATCACATTAATTTCACGTTGAAGATTAAATATTAAAATATGTACAATATAATGTATATTTATATTATCAAATTTAAAAAAAAAAAAGTGATGAACATGCACTCTAATTCAGGGCCGCCCTGAGTAGGAGTTGAAAGGGTAATGGCCGTGCCCTCCTATTTTTTGGAGCGCCCCATATATATAAATATATGTGGCGCTAAATATATATATATATATATAATTAAAAATTATTAAAATAATTTAGGTCTTTGTTTTTAGAGCCTCATGTTATCATTTTGCCTTGGCCTGCAAAACTCAAGAGTGGGCTGCTCTAATATATATATATATATATAATTAAAAATAATTAAAATTTATTAAAATAATTCAGATCCTTATTTTTGGAGCCTCAGGTATCCTTTTGCCTTGGCCTCCAAACCTCAGGAATGGCCTGCTCTAATTAGTATGATTGTTCAATTAATTCATTAATTCTTATCAAAGTTCAATTACCTCAACACCTAACTTCAGCTTGTAACCTAAAACGATGCCCAAAGGAATCCCAAAAGCATAGTAGCTTCCTATGTTCACGTATGCAACCACAGCTTGCCACCCTGCGCCAATCGCAACACCTGCACGTTCATTGCACCAATCTCATGATAATTACATTATATATTTCACTGCAAGTGTGGAATCTATGGTGATGGCACTTCCTTCCTTTGTTTCTTTCTTTCTTTCTTTTTTAATTTGTCTTTTTGTACGTGTAAGGACTAAGGTGGGTTGGCAGGCTCGGGCTTGCATGTGTAGATTGGTGCGGATGTCGTCCCCACGCATTTAAACAATTGCTAGGCCCACTGGCTCACTTACGGGTAAGAAAGTCATTAAATAAATATTTAATATACAAATTTAACAAAAAATTAATTATTGTGTTCAATAATGATAGAATTAATATAGTAGTGGCGTGCATTTATTATGTGTTCATATATATAAATATATATAATGTTTTAAACAAAAAGAAAGCAAGAAATATAGTAGTGGCATACATTTATTATGACTCAAATACATTAAAAAGGAAAAAAACTAATTTAATTAATTTTTTAACTTATTTATATTGTGACTTTTATGTAAGTCATAATTATTAAATTGTTTATTGTACCTTTTAAAATGTATAATATTTAATAGTAGCAATTTGCGACATTGTCCCACAAATAGATCTTATCGTAAATAAATTTTATTTGTATTTTACAAACTCAAACTCCACTTATTTGTTAATCATATTATGGTATTTAAATTCAAACATGACATGTCAAATAAATACTAACTTGAATACAAGTCATTAAACATATTATTTAAACATATCATATTCATGTCGTGTTTAACATAATACATTTAACTCACATACAACCTATATAACTTTTTGTAACAATTTTTTAAATTATTTTTACAAATAAAATATTAATAAAACTATAAAACATGAAAAATTTATTTAAATAAATCAAATTAAAAAGACATTCTAAAAAACTTATAAAAAAAACATGTTATCAATATATTAATTTTAACTTTATATATTTATGATTTGTCTCTTTAACTTATTTTTAATCCTATTAAATATGTCATTTTCAAACTGAACAAGTAATTAACTTGTTTATAACTTTAAATTTAGTCGTGTTTAATCATGTTTAACTTATTTTCACGTCAATTTATTTACATTAAACTTAAAATTATTAATTATAGATTATATTCAGATAGGGTAATCATATTGTATTATAAATTATTACTTTGAGTAACATATATTCATTTAATAACGATGAGTATATAACTATACAAAGAATACAATTGTATCTACTAAATTAAGAGTGGGATATTAAAATACCTGAAAGAACAGGCTGCACATAAACAACGACGATGCAAAGCGCGAGCAATGGTGTAAGGTCATGGACGCGCTTTCTCACAATATCACTACTTGCAAAGGCTTTTGGAAAGTCGTGAAATATGATGAGTAAAAGGGCGAGGGAAAGGCCAACAGCAAAAGAAGTTGCTAGGACCACCAACACCGAGAACTTCGCTGTTCTTGGGTGACCTGCCCCTAGCTCATTAGACACCCTAATGCTGCATTAATTTACACAACAAACTATGAGCGTATATATTTTTTACTTAATAAAACAATATAACAATCATTAATGTTAATTAGATTATAATTTTTCTTTATATTTGTATCCACAAATACACGTACATATGGTGAGAGAAGCAAACCTGATAGCTGCATTGAATCCAAAAGCCACCATAATCGTCCAGTTCAAGATGTTTATGCTATAATAGAAACAGAAGCAAGTAATTAAAAGACTTAATTCATTACAACTATAATCCAAAATCATTAATTTTTTTGGCAAATAAGTAATATTATTATAATATAGATTAATATGTATTGATTTATAGACTTGTAATCTAAACCCAGTAGTTTTTGTTTTCAAAAAAAAGAAAAGAAAGAAATGTGATCACTGCTAGAAATTTTAATTTCTATGTAGTTTAATTATTGTAAGTTGTTGCTTTGTAATTAAAATATATATATATATATATACCATATGGATAAGGCAGCTACGGAGACTTCGGGATTCTTCAAGTATCCAGCGAACAGGATCAATGCCGTGAAGTACCAAGCCTCTAAGCTGCAAAGCATGAATAAATTACGTATTAAAATTTATATTTTAAAATTATCACCGAATTAAAAGTTAGGTCCGTTAGACTGTTGAAAAGTTGAAAAATAGTGAAGTGGATAGTGTCATAGTAGTTAGTTGTTGTAACCATCAGGAAAGTAAATTCCGGTGATGTCAAACCTATATAAGACAGAAAATAAGTCTGTAAATACATGCATGCATTATGGTCACAGAAGAGTGAGTAAAAGCTCTTGATTTTTTTCAAAAAAATTAAAAATAACAAAAACTAATAATATTTTTTTTAAAAGAAATGATGAAATCAAATCTTTGATTTGAAAGATGGGGAGATCTCTTCTTTTTATTATTATTTAAATTTCCAAGAAGATAATGCAAAAAGCCAATCATAAAGGCATGCCGGGCCACCTTGATGGCTTTCTCTCTTTTTTTTTTTTTTTTTTTAAAAAAAAATTTATATATATATATATAGGCACTTACTTTTAAATTTGGGCTTAAAAATTAAACAAAATAAAAAAAAATAAAGAAATGATATAGTAAGACGGTCTTGCCAAAGCATGACTGCAGAAGCGAGAGACAACTTAAGGAATCCCCACAAACTCTGAAACGCCTTCCATGAGAATCCGGACCAGGCTTGACCACAAAACCCACAAAATATATAAACCAACTGACCCAACACGACGAACCACCACGACAGGTTTAACATCACCGCTGCGCCCACCAGTCCCCACTTCAGTTTAAATATCAAGACCCAATTGAACAGGGCATGTAGACTCAAAGCTGCGAGCGTCGTCAATGCCATTGCCATCACCTTCCCCTGAGCTTGCAAGAACTTGGCGATTGGGAAGTTCATTGCGTAAGCAAACAACTGCGGGATCATCCATATCGCTAGCTTCCCCGCCATCTTAGCAATCTTCTCGTCCTGCCCAATTGCCCACAACAACGGCTTCGAAAACACGTACAAGAGAGATAGAAATGAGGCGGTAATGCCCAGAATCAGCCATGATCTCTGCATGTATATTCCCAGCATGGTCAATTGCCCTGCTCCGAACGCTTGCCCACATAGAGTCTCCAGCGCACTTCCCATCCCCATCTGTATTTCACACATAATGTTGATCATTCCAACATTTAATCAATGTAAAATTTAAAGCTTTGGATATGTATGGATCAAAATTATAATTTCTCACTTCACACTCATTAATATTAAGATTTTTTAAGTATTTTTTCATTTTTAAGCTAAAAGGTGATTAATTCGGAAACATCACAACCCATTAATATATGGTGTTACTCTTTAACTCATGTCCAAATGGTGTTAAGTTTTTTTAAAATTATTTTTTGTTAATATTGTGTTGTCTTTACACTAAAATAGCTTAAAAATTACATTATTTGAATTTAATAAATTAATTAAAAATACCTTTAATAAAAAAAAATTAAGGTGTTTTAGCAAATAATATCCTAGTTTATTTACAAGGATATTGATATTTTAAGAGAAAACATGTGCGAATGCTTTATGGTTATAATAGATGAGGCTAATTGACCTGAACGTAGAATTACCATGATGCCTAACGAAAATCCAAGGATGACAGATACTGCGATGGATAAAGCTGCAAGTTCAAGATTACCGACGTGACCCACTAAGGCTTGAGTCACGGCGGCGATGGAGTACTGGCACAAGGAAGTCAAAATAGCAGGGCCGGCGAGGACCCATAGCTTCTTGAACTCGACCCAGAATTCTCTGAAGAAATCGCGTGCACCGTTGATGGGTTGGATGTCAGCTTCCGCAATTAAAGAAGTATTAAAAGATGTTTGTGGCTCCTCATGTCCGTTCGAGGGGGTCGGGTGAGACTGATCATCGGAGCGACTCGCCATGGATGATGGTTTAAAGAACAGACGCACACCAGAGGATTTTAAACGCACAGCTGGGGGAGAAACGGGATGTGATACCTATATATGGCTCAAGCCCCGTACTAATTTGAGTTTGGAGTGTTATTTTCATTTTTTTTATTTTTATTTTTGGCCAAGAAGAATTTCGAGGTTGATGGATCATTATATGCCTTTAAGTGTTTAAATAATCAATTAACTTACATGGAGCTTTTTGATTCACGTACGGGAGTTATTTCCAGAGAGTTGGCTGAGCTATAGCTAATTAAATAGGTAGGCCACCGACTGCGTTTGCAAGTCCAGGTCAGATACACAAAGGATCCATCCAAAAGAGATAAAATGTCGGTCGATATTAAGAAAAAAAAAATTGGATAGCATTATAACATAATTTGGAAACTTTTTTCACCGTAAAAATTTGACTAAATATTGAAAGAGCAATATATCAAAAGAAAAAAAAAAACCTTTAATATAAAAGATATCAAAGTTGAAGGAAAAAGTGAAAAAAAGGACATCTTTATTTCCATTAAAACAAAACTCTTTCCAAAAATAGAGAGGAAATTATATAATATGTCAATATTTTAAAAATATTATCAAAAATATTTTAACTAAATTTTCGTTTTTCAGGTATACTAACTTTTTTTTTTATTATTTTTATAAATACAGACATATTAAAACACACGTGCCAAAACTCAACAACATATCATATTTGACACGACCTAACATACCAAATTTGTTCATATCAACTGCAAATATTGTATACAAGTTTTTCTATTTAATTTGTCTTCTTCATTGTGATTATGCCCTAAATCTTAAGTTTGTTGCATTTGCGATAAGCTGTGATCAACTTCTATAGTATGTTCATCTTATGTCTGCTCTAATTTTTTATATTCGTCTCGAAAAATTTGATCCTTTGCACATTGTTTATATGCTTTCATCATTGTTTTTCATGTACAAACATTAAAATCAATAGCAATGGACTCTTTGATTACATATCGTAAGAAGAGTAAGAAATATAAGAACGAAACTGTAACACCCCGCCTCCCAAGTACTATCTTCCACGTCATCTGACGGTTTAATTCTCTTTGATCAAAAATTATGGGATGCTCGGGAGACAGGCCTGTGTTACATTTTCTTCTTCTTAGACCCCAAATGCAATAGGGTTCCTGTGTACATTAGTCTATGTACAAAATGACATCATGGTAAATAAAGTTTTTCATTTATTCATTCGACAATTTCGAGTATAATAATTCATTACAGCAAAAAATAGATTCAAAGTTGAAAATACATGATTTCACTTGGGCCGATGTGCCCTACATTGAAATAAATAAAAACTTCAATGACTAAATCTCCTCATAGATTAATTTCCTGTGGTAAAAAATAAGGGGGTGAGCTAAAAAGCCCAGTGAATCATTGCATATATTTAATCCATTATTCCAACCAGACAATGCAAGCAGATCAAACACTTTCAAAGATTAATTCGCTTCAACCAATATATTAATTCAGTCGTAATTTAGACCGAACGAGAATTCCCTCAGTGCTCCAGATTTAGGGAGAGAGATCAATTCTGAAACTCAAACTCATTTCCAGTAAGATCATTCTTGAAACTCGTTCCATGTTGGTGTCAGTATTGACAGCCAGTTCCAATTCTACATGGAACACAAAAAGTCCCTCGTACCGGTACGTGGTTGAAATCTCATTTAATCTGACTTTTGTATGCAAGAACATAGTAGAGAAATATTTCAACAGAAATTGAACATACCATAGTATAACATGATAAATCAACAGAATCACAGATTTTTGATTTCTGATGTAGAAGATCGTACGAGACGCAACTACAGAGCCTACTTTCTCAAACAGGAAAACGACTTTCGATTTCTGATGTAGAAGATCGTACAAGACGCAACTACAGAGCATACTTTCTTGGTCATGCAACATGATAATGGAATGACATAAATGCAAAGAACTAGAATAAAAGCAAAAAAAAAAATCAAACTAACCAAACAAGCAAATATCATCTAAATCAAAATAATAAATTAAAAGAAAGGAAAGAAACTCACCTCGAGATCGTTTTCTAAATTATTTGTAGCACTTTGTGGCTACTACTTCGCGAACTATTTAGAATAGCTCAAGCAAAGAAGAACTAGAACTAAGGTTGCCAAGAAGGAGGCAAAGAGAGAAAGCA
>JAJIYU010008508.1:2500-18041 GCA_030144865.1 Tinospora cordifolia | reverse complement strand
TGTTATTAAAGAAAATTCAATTACCATTTGTATTCCCTGAGGACGATACCCGGACTTTCCGGATATTACTACAAGCGATCTCGTATACTTGCGAGTTCACTAACAACTACCAAAAGTTGAATCATGTTACAATCAAGAACAAGTATCCAAAATCGAGGATTGATGATCTGCTTGATCAGTTGAGAGGGGCACAACATTTTTCTAAGATTGATCTGAGTTGTGGTACCACCAGTTGAGGATCCGAGAGTCTGATATATAGAAGAGAACCTTCAGGACATAGTATGGTCACTTTGAGTTTATAGTAATGCCTTTTGGGTTGACCAATGCTCCAACCGCATTCATGGATCTCATGAATAGAGTCTTTAGCTAGTTCTTAGATCAGTTTGTCATAGTTTTTGTGGATGACATTCTGATATATTCCCATATAGATGCTGAGCACGAGCAGCAGTTGCGTATAGTCTTGGAGTTTTTTAAAAAGAACCAGCTATATGCCAAGTTTAGCATGTTCGAGTTCTGGATGAGGAAAGTCAAGTTTCTTGGCCATGTATTCTTAGCTGACGAGATTGCAGTGGACCCAAAGAAAGTACAGGCAGTATCTGACTAGAAGCACTCCACGATAGTTACAAAGATTAGGAGTTTTCTTGGGTTAGGTGGATACTACCGCAGGTTTATTAAAGATTTCTCTAAGTTAGCGGGTCCAATGACAAAGTTGACCATGAAAGGAGAAAAGTTAATTTGGAATGATGAGTATGAAGATTATTTTAGGAATTGAAGAGACAATTGACTTCAGCACCAGTTCTGATCACATCTACCCATGGTGTGAAGTACATTCTATGCACAGACGCATCACTCAACAAATTGGGTGCAGTACTGATGCAGGTGGGACAAGTAGTGGCTTATGTTTCACGGCAGTTGAAGCCACATGAGCAGTATTAACTCACATACGATCTGGAGTTTGTAGCGATCGTGTTTGCACTGAATATTTGGGGGCATTATTTTTATGGTGAGAGCTTCGACTTATATTTAGACCATAAGAGCCTCAAACACATTTATACTCAGAAGGAACTAAATCTATGTCAGAGAAGATGGCTAGAGTTCTTGAATGATTATGACTTTCAGCTACACCACCATCCAGGTAAGGCGAATGTGGTTGCTAATGGGCTCAGCAGAATATCTAGCCGTAAGGATGAGGGGATTGCACAGATGTATCAACTGATTAGTCAGTAAAATCTGAGCATAGACACAGATGAGAGACAAGCCTATTTGTATGCAGTGACTTGCCCGCTAAACATTTTACTTCAGATTAGGGAGGAGCAAAATACTTATAGATGGATTTCAGATTTGATTGAGGGCGTCAGATAGGGCAAGCATACAAATTTTTCAGTTTGATTCAAATGGTGCATTAAGATCTAGACAGGCCCAATATGTGATTGGGGATACACTCTGTGTTTCTAGCTCTAGGCAAGCAAAAGGAATCCCACTGGATGAGGCACACCAGACCAGATACACTATGCATCCAAGTTGGGATAAGATGTATCAGAATTTGAAGAAAACCTTCTAGTGGAGAGGGATGAAGCGAAACATTTACCAATATGTCTCTCGGTGTCTAACTTGTCAGTAAGTGAAGGTCGAGCACAGGAAGCCATCAGGATTGTTACAGCTACTTCTGATACCAGAATGGAAGTGGGACAGTATTGCGATGGACTTCATCAGCAGCTTGTCGAGAAGTCTAAGAGGGGAAGACACCGTATGGGTCATCGTGGATCGATTGATGAAGGTAGCGCACTTCCTACTGTTTGATCCACTGATCTAGTGAGTAGACTAGATGAGCTATATGTTCGAGCAATAGTGAAACTGCATAGAATTCCTAGGACTATAGTGTTAGATAGAGATTTCAAATTTACATCTCAATTCTGGTAGAGCTTACAGAAGAAACTGGGAAGTAGACTCACTATGAGCACAACATTTCACCTATAGACAGATAGACAGTCAAAAAGGGTCATTTAGATATTTGAAGATATGCTTAGAGCATGTGCCATGGATTTTAGAGGTAATTGGAGCAAGCATCTACATTTAACTAAGTTCGCATGTAATAATAGCTATCAAGCGAGCATCAGGATGGCTCCATATGAGACACTTTACGGTAGACCTTGTAGATCACCATCTTGTTGGGCAAATTTTGAAAATTAGGTATTCATTGGACCCGAGTTGATTGAGGAAATAAACATGCAAGTTAAGCAGATCCAAAATAGGCTAGCTATTGCATAGAACAGACAGAAGAGCTATGCTGACATGAAGAGGAAACCCTTAGAATTCCAAGCAGGTGATCGGGTTTTCTTGAAAATTAGCCAACAGAAGGGGATTCAGTGGTTTGGAGTGAAAGGAAAGCTAGCACCTCGATATAGCGGTCCATTTTTTATTCTTAGACAGGTTGATGCATGTGCTTATGATCTAGATTTGTCGAACATAATGTCTTCAATACATAATGTGTTCCATGTTTCGATGCTTCAAAAGTACGAGCTAAACCCTTCTCATGTCATTCACTAGGAGGATGTCATACTTAGGGATTATGCTACTTACAAGGAGCCAGTAGTCAGTATCCTTGATCGTAAGGGGCAGAGTCTCAGGACCAAAGACATACCCCTGGTTAAGGTCCTGTGGAGGCATCATAACCTAGAGGAAGTGACCTGGGAGTTAGAGAGCGAGATGCCGAGGAAGTACCCAGATCTCTTTACTAGGAGTGCCTGACTGGACACATTATGCAGGTACTATCCATTTAAATTTCAAAGACGAAATTTCCTTTAAGGGGGATAGATTGTAATACGTCAAATTTTTTAAATGTGTACACATTGAAAATAAATTTTTAAAAATTATGAAATAAATGTAAAAAATGTTTGAAAACATGTTTAAAATGTTTATTATATGGTATTTTACGAAAATAAAATAAATTGGAATGTCAGATAGTTGGAAAAAAACTCGAAATAACATTGAAAAATTATTTTTTTTGTACTGGCGACCTAGGTAATTGGCTACCGTGGTTATTGGCAACCGAGGTCATTGGAGACCGTGGTAATCAGAGAAAAAATTAAAAAAAAGAGGGAAAAATCTAGTAACTGTGGTCAATAAAGTGTCTACCGTGGTAATTACGCAATATTTAAGTATTTTCAAGTCCTAAATTCGTCATTTCACTCCCAGATTTTCCCAAATGACCCTAGAGCTTTAGAGAGACGATCCAGGGTTGATCCAAGGAGG
Organism: Tinospora cordifolia; assembly: GCA_030144865.1. Classification (NCBI taxonomy): domain Eukaryota; kingdom Viridiplantae; phylum Streptophyta; class Magnoliopsida; order Ranunculales; family Menispermaceae; genus Tinospora; species Tinospora cordifolia. The sequence continues at coordinate 14,789 of JAJIYU010008508.1, read as the reverse complement.
ATATAAAAGTTTGAGGTAAGAATCTTAACCTCTCAATCATTTTAGTTCAAGATCTGTGTATTCATTCAAAATATTATACAAATTCAGTATCAGAAACTAAGGATTTGACTGTTCATTACGCATAAAGCAATCCTAGACCAAATAAGCTCAGATCTTCCTTCTAAACTAAGAGTTTTATTGATTTATAACTGAATTATGAAAGTTTTAATTGTTCATTTACAATTTTTGACGGTAGAGGAATTTCATCTATTTGGAGGATTTTGGAATGTGCAATTCCTTGGATAGGTGATAAAAGTCAATCTACTCATCCTTTGAAGTAGTAGTCAGTTTTGAATATGTTTAATTTCTTGTTTGGAATGCGTTGACTATAATTTTGCATTTTTGTGTAGAAAAAATGGAAATATAGATTTTTGCACTATTGTAGAAGAAGAGTTTTCTAGTGATTTGGAGTGAATGACGAGATTTAATCATTTTAGATTGTAGACTTTGAGTGTGATCCTCACGATAGGCACAAGGGTCATTCTACAGTATCAGGTGGGCGGGATTTTCTTTCTCCCTAGTACTATGTAGATTTTAAGTCCAAAGCATAATGTTTGTGTAGCTTAGAATGTTAGATGCATGCTAGAATGGGTGTAATTCTTGAATGTTTTGACTGACGATTGAGCATAATGTTTGGTTATATGCTATCAGTATTTGCTTGAATATGAAGCATAATGTCTGGTTGTATACTTTTAGTATTTGATTGGATATGAAACATAATGTCTATTTATTTCAATTACTTGCTACATGAGATAGATACCTTACATGATGATATGGTATGGAATGAAAATGACTAAAACTAAAAAGAAGGTTAATGGTATAATCTGAATCCACGAATCGGGGGGAGGGTGGCATCTGTTGAGACTCGTGGATGTCGCCATATTTGTAGCACGACATCTTTCGGATCCCATTTTTGGTGTCTTTAAACGAGCCTCTTATGACGGCTAAAGGTTCCTCTGAGGGGTGAGCAGTGATTGTACGCCATTGCACCTGTTCTTGGATGTTTTGACAGGTCAAGAATGATATCATGGCTTGAGATGGTACTAGTTAGGATCAATTTCATGTCACAAAGGGACATCAGGAGTTTAGCTCTTTCGATCTTAGAGTACAACAAAACAATTGAATGTTTGAAATGATTAATGTAATGAAAGTGTTTGCGTGTTTTGAATTTTGGTTTATATAATGCTAGCGATGTGTAGGGATGATCCAATGGGCGCTTAAGCTCACCCACTCTCTTTTACAAGTACTCATAGACGTGGAGTACACTGACTGACCGACGTATGGATATTGTGGGGTAGCCTTACTAGGAGGTTACCAAAGTACTTTAAGTTTCTTTTGATTTCAAACTACTTTACCATTTTTGAATTTATGAAGAAAATTAAGGCATGTGGCCTATTTTGCTATATAAAATTTGTGATATAAATTTTGAAACATTGTATTTGTTTCGAACTGTGAATTTTTTGTAAGCTTTTGAAGAAATGTTTGCACTGCAAAGGAAATGTATATTTTTCTGATATATCTGAATTGCACAGCATTAGTTGTGTATTTTTTATTGTTGATTCTGCTGCAGTATATCGATTTATTATGAATATTTTTGTGAAAATCCGGTGATGTGTTTTGATATAATTTACTATTAGTTGAATAGTTGTATGAAATGATTTTTTATATTTTACTCTACTGAGTCTAGTGGTGAGGATGGATATTGATTTTATGAATTGAGGAAAAATGGTTAGTGACGATCCAAATCTTTGGCATCCAAGGATTGATGTGATTTATTCTGCACGCACGACAGAGTAGCCGAAGGGGAGCATGAGTCTTAGTGTTGGGCCCTGATGTGAGGCCTGGTGGTGGATGGCTCCCGGAGCGAAGGCCGGGGTGTCACATCACTTCAAAACATCATGCATGGAAGATATGTGATTCTTCTTGGTGTGTAAATTATTTTTCGCTCTTAGTTTAGCTTTCAATTCCCACTTGTGTAGCTTTTTTTTCAAGCTCAAAATATTAGAGTCTAAGCTATTGGAAAAGTATAAAACATGAGAAAGAAGATGATGAAGTGGAGTGTTTATCCACTAACTTGCTCCTTAAATAAGCATGCATGCTTGTGCTAGTTGGCATAGCATTCTTGCCATTTGACAAACATTTAATAGTCTTACTCATCACTTACATCACCCCAGAGTCCACAGACATGTCATGTCGATGATCCCTTCTCCTCCTTACATAGCCCATTTGTTGGCCCTAGGAGAAACACAAGTTTCATTGTTGTCTTCTTCTTTTCTTTTTTTCCCACTTGATTTGGTCCCACATACACCCATTTGACTTCACTATGGTTCATGATCATCTCAACCCATCATATTTAGATATATTCATGTCATATATACCATAAATTAATGGACATGAGCTTCATCAATTCATTTATACCACTAAGTCATTTTTATCATAACAACACTAATGTGTTATTTTGCTTTTATAGCCATAACACTAACAAGTCACACCAATTATCAAAATTTTCACACTTTTCTTTTCCTCAAATAATCTATCATTTAATTTAATCAATCTTACATCTTTCAAAAATAAATCAAAAAGCATGCATTTACTACCTAATTAATATATTCTATACATACACACAATAGTATATGGTTACAAGTGTTGCAACCAATTTCAATAATTATTTTTGATTTTCTAATTACTTTCCTTATTTTCTATTTTTTACTTATATTTTGCATATTTTCTAACTATAATTTAGAAAATTATATAATTATCATAAAATCATGTATTTTCATTCATCCATCAATTCATACATGAAAATACATGTCGAACCTGTCGACTCAATACCCAAGGGTTCTTTATAGTTGCTGCCGTAAATCTACTACTAATACCTCAATGCTTGTCAAAGCATTTATAGTTGCTGCTAGCAATTGTTTTGATAATCATCCTACGATGGTTACTATTGCCTATTCTGGCATTGGAGCTAGGGTAGATCTTCCCTAGATGTCCCCTCTCATCACACCTATAACATAGTCTCATCTTCTTCACCTTGTCAACACCTTTCTACTGCAACGCAACTGCATCTATGGTGCTATTTGCAATCTCAGCATGTGCTATTGAACATGTTGCTTTTTTTAAAGAGGTTGGTCCCTACCTAAAGGTTGTGCTCTTAAATGTTGTCTCTTATACTATGATTGACTTTATTGTTATGGCCTATACTGTATTGATCACTTTCCTTTATTCTTCACTATAATACCCTAAGAATTTATAAAACTTTTAGAATTTATAAAACTTTTTGAATAATAGTTGAAGTAAATAAATATAAGTAAAACACTTAAAATGTGTAAACTTTAATTCTCAGGGCTAACGAAAACTAAAAACAAGTTCTTAGGGCCCAAAAGGTGGAGTTGGACCTTCATGGGTAAAATAGTAATTTTATCACCTAGGGATAAAACAGTCATTTCACCTAAATATTGACACATATACACAAATAAAAGTAACTTGTAAGCCATTTACACAAAATAAAACATTATTAGAAGACATAAAAATTTTATTAAAAATTATTAGAATTTATATAGTAAAAATCAATAAAATTAAGTACATGTGTACATATAGTACATTTTACATAAAATAAAGATTAATTAATAAAATCTAGTGAAATTGACACATAAAGTAAATTCAATAATAAAAAATAAGATGTGATTTAAATGAGTAAATAAAATTTATAAAGAAATAAATAAGAACTTAGAAAGAATTAATAAACAAAATGAGAAAAAAAAAAAAAGGTATAAGCAATGGACATAAAACATTGTATAGCAGAAAACCGACATGTGGCAAGTGTGTGGGCCAGAAGTTGAAAAAGAAAGCAAGCTAGGAACATGGGAATGAGACCCTTAGATATCTCATATAGACAAGAACAATAGGAAGTTGAATAGAAATCAAACTCTACAATAGATTACAACAAAGAGTCCTAAATACATTCAAATTCCCTTTTATCCTCATCAACAAACTCCTAAACATATCCATATCCAACCTTGGCCCCTCCCACCTTCTTTCTTCTTCAAAATTAGACTAGAATTCTCCACTTTCCTCCCCTAGTCGTTTCCACATTTTAACACAAGATGAAGCTACACAAAAGTAGAGATTTTAGGCCAAAAATCATCTTAAATCGATTTTATAAGGTAATATGCTACACCGTGTGTTCTCTTCTTTCTTTCTCTATTCTTTTCCACTCCTTAGAGGCCAATTTCTCTCTCAATCTTTTGTTCTAGACGTCCTCAAACTTTAGCCATAGAGAAAGGTCATGAAATAGTGGAGATTACATGTATTGAAACACCAACAATCTATGCTATAAGGTTTCAATCCACACCATGCTCATTACACCTTCTTCTCTTTCATCCTCTTAATTGGATCATTCTTTCCATCAGAAATTTTTGAGATCTTTTTTTATTTACATCATCAAAACAAAAATGTAAGTCAGTCTGAAGAGGAGCCAAGAACTCTCTTTTGAGGTCTAAATCACTAACTTAGTGATTCGGGTAACGATAGTAAGGTAAAATAGTTTTATTCCTTTCTATTGGCCACTTTCAATTTTAAGAAATTAAATTAATGTATTAGGAGGTTAAAAGTCATGAAAACATGAAAGGTTAAAGGAAATCATGTCCACACAAGGAAATGAATCAAATAGGCATGTATGTTGATGAAATCAATGACTTTGCATGATACATGTAGGGATTAGTGATCTATATGGTAAAGTAATATGAATAATGTATTATTTGATGAAAAACCAGCAAGCTAGGTTGCTGGAAAATCATGAATATAGATGTACAAAATATTATTTTAGGACATAATGATAAAGTATGCAAACAAGACATGTGTGCATGATATGACCAGGGTATATGCATGTTTAAGGTATAGTTGAGTGTAATTGCATGTGGGGTGATGTTTCCATACATTTAGATGTCAAAAATCAGCAAGTTAGGTTGCTAGAAAATAATGATCTAAGTTGCCTATGATGTTCATAATAGGTTGTTATGAAGGGGCACATAAACAAGTTGTGTATACATGAAACGATTAGACTATATGCATGTTTAAGGGATGGTTGAGCATGATCACAAGTAGTGTGTTGTTGATGCATGTATGATTCAAAAACCAGCAAGATAGATCGCCAGTAAGTGAGGATTAAATGTGCCTAAGTGATTAAAAATCAGGTGTGAGACTTTAATATACATTGAATAAGGAAAACATGCGTGTAAGTTATGAAAACAATTATGATTTCATGCACTCGATGCATGCTGATCATGGCTGAACATTTAATGGTCCTAAAAGTATTTACAAGGCCTAAAAAGTACTTAGAGGGTGATTTTACATAGTTGAAAAAAAGGTAAGTCAAGTCAAAATATCAAATAAGGGTAAGGGTGGTCAGACAGGTCGGCGAGTGTGAGGTTTAGTTAGAGTTGAATATATTGACCAAATCCATGAATGGACTATAATAGACCGAGTAAATCCCTTGATTGACCAAGGACCATAAAGTTATATTTGAGCCAAGCTTCAGGGAGATATTAAGAAAACCCTGTTGATCATGTAGGATCATAATTAGCGGGATGCGATCGGTTACGAGAGGAGCACCTAGAGTTGAGCATCCTTGTGAGTAGTGTTTCTTAAATTATCACTTAACTTGTATTATGTTCGTAAATGAAATGTTATTACATATTGAAATGCATTTACATCTTTAAATAGGTTTTTAAATAAAATGTGCACCAAATCTTGAGGTCAGAGTGTGGGCTAAGATATTGGATGTGGTAGAACATTGAGAAGCGAAAGCTGTCATACCTGAGGGTACATTCTGTGCAGATCTATCAATTAGCTCCCCTATTAAAGATCTGAGGCCACCATACATGAGGTATGAGCTGACGGTCCCTATGACATAATATGAGAATGCACCTAACTGTCAGGTACACCCACTCGAGTAGATTTATTATTGCCTTGTAGGCTAGTGAGAGCTTCGACATGTATTTTCAACACTAAAATCGTTTTCAAAATTGAAGGTGTACGATTACATTGTGGATGTAATATTCATTAATTGTTACATTTATTCACATTATTATTATTGTGCATGCATACATGACAATGTTTTATAAAATTCATGTTCTGAGTTATATATTATACTACATTATTCACTAAGCCGTTGTAAACAAAATTGATTCACTACTCTAATATTTCAGGTTTTTTTATGAATAAAGACAAGAAGGTAGTTATCGCGTAGTGCGCACTTCTTTATTTTTGTAGGTTTCTTCACGTAAGTTATTATTTTAAGAGTTAGTATGATGTATAAGAAGTGAGAAAAACATTGTAGATAATCTGATTATTACATTTCTGCTACTATATAGAAAAGATTGTACATAAATACTTTTTGTTTAACTAAAAAAGATTTTACTATAATTATTTGTTTAGGTACTTTTGTATCTCTTATGATTATTCTGATAATGTCGTGTATTGATAAGAAGGAAGCTTAATAGTGTTTTGACAACCTCGGCTTGCCAGTGGGTTTGTTAGGGCACTGTATCGATTAGTGTAATATCCAAAAATTTATCACGCGTACACGTCACTTTGGAGATTTAAAATATATTTATATACTAATAAGTAAAATACTAATACCAAAAGATAATAAAAATAATAATAATAGTAAGTAATAATATATATAATGGAAACCCAAAAATAATAAAAAATGCACAAAATTTCAAATGAATGATTTTGGCAAAAAGAAAAAAATAATAATATTAATAAAAATAATAGATTCTTATTATTTTTTTTCTTTCTTTTCTTTCCTTCTTCACTCAAAAATTGGACAAAGGAAGAAAAAAAAGAAAGGAAAACCAGATGTGTTGAACGAAGAAGAAGAGGAAAAAATGCAGTGAGTTGCGTTTTGGGCATGAAGAACAGAGGAAAGAAAAGAAGATCGAAACGAAGATGAACAGAGGAAGAAGAAGATGAAAGAAAGGCTGTTGGTGCTAGTGGGCAAAGAACAGAAGAAATGAAGAAGGAGAAGAAGAAGAAGAAGAAGAGCGTCGTCCTCTGCTGTGAAATGAAGAAGGGGGAACGCCAGATCTAGTGCAGTTCATGCAAGCGAAGAAGAAGAACAAACCAGCTATAATAACTTGTATTTTTGGACATTGAGTCGACAGGTTCGACATGTATTTTCATGTATCAATTAATGAATTATAAATAAAAATACATGATTTTATGGGAATTATATAAATTAATGCGCGTGATTTTTCAGCAATAGTACTGCTTAATGTGTGTATTAATTGGGAAATGATAGAAATAATAATAATACAAGTGCATAAAATAATAAGTTAGTTAGAAAAAATGATGAATGAAACAAATTAATTGCCATATATACATATATGTATATGTATTTGTAATACCTCGAAATCTCACGAACACTCACACATCACAATTAAAATAAAAATATAAAATAATCAATCAGGAAATAAAATAAATATTTTGATTACATATATGTGTTTTAAACTTTAGGTTAAAATATAAAATGAAAGGTATGTTCGTAGAGAAATGAGGAAAAGAAAATTTGACTACTCCGATTTCGGGGGAAGGTTACCCGATGATTCATTTTGAGGTGCCCGGACCTGAGGTTGGGGTGTCATAAAGTGGTATCAAAACATAGTTAGTAGCTCTTTGGGAATGGATTTCAATTGATATCACGGAGTCAAAGCTATTATTAAGCTCTTTGGAAAAACTAAAACATGATCTGTAGAGCCCTAGATTAAAATAGGCACATGATGGAGTCACATTCGGGTTAAGAGGTAATGGTTGTTTAGCATTATCTCGTCCACGCTATGAGCTAATGGTTGTTTAGTGTTATCTCTAGAGTTATTCCAAGTATTACATGGTTTTGAAGTTATTGCATGTTTTCACGTTATTGGAAATGAGTTTTAAACTTAATTTTTGAAAAACATTAGATGATGCTAACATACTTGAGTAGTGGTGCTGATATGATATGAGTACAGGTAGTGAACCTTGATAGTTGACCTTCTCTCAGGGTAAAGATCCCTGAAGGCCTGATCTGGTTAGATCTTTTTCTTCGGAAGTATGTACCAGAGGGTTGACCTTTATGCTGACTAAAGGTCCTAGAAGGTTGCATTACTATTCTAGAAAGGTCCGAGATGACAACACTTGGGACTAATAGTATCACTTAGGAATGAAGTTAACTAAGTCAACTATGCATGGCATAGAAACACTAGACTCAGGTAGAAAGCGAGTGCTGCTACGAAGGACACAGTGGGTCACAAATAAATTAAAAGACATTAGGACATAGGTTAAAGACATAAAACACGTATGAACGCATACTTGTTTGGTTAGAACTCGAGTCTAAGAGGAACCTATATCTCTGGTCTCTATGTAGGATGGGGTGCATAGGGATTTGGGGGTATGGAGGAAACTTGAACTCGAAGAATAACGGACCTTGTTTGGTGAGTGGTCGATTTTTTTGGCTAAACTTGTACGCATTGTGTTGTACTGGGATGGGGTGGTTCAGCATGGTGGGTCTTGTGTCAGCCTTAGAGATCGAGACACTTGCGCCATTGTAATGGATGTAATAGAATTTTAGGTTGAAGTCTATGTGGAAGGGCGAGTGTGAACCTAGGCATGCGAACCTGGAAGCATAGAGGAAGCTTGGAATTTCATTATGCTTTGATGCATTGTGTGATTGAGTGTTGATTGCATGTTTGATATAATATATATATATATATATATATATATATATATATAACATGAAAGGGTATAGGTGGGTAAGAAGTACGGGCCATCATCACAAGTCACAGTATTCAAATGCTGAGGAAAACAAAGGAGTGTTGAGATATAGATTTCACATAAGAATAGGTCATTAATCATTTGTGATAAATGGAATTTCTATTTCATCATGATTAAAATTATTGGGCACTGAACAAATCTTTGATTTTTAAATAGTGTTGAGAGGAAAAATGGCTCGAGATGAGAGTAGAAACAAAACAGAGAAGTGATAGCACCCTTGTGCTAGGGGCATAAGTAGAGGCAATGGTGACTTTAGAGATTATAACGGAGATCTCATAAAGAGTGATGTTAGAGGTCACTCTCAGGATTGTGGAGCAAGTGGTGAGAACCCTATAGCCAACAGTGACACCATAGCCACCAGTACTGATATAGTCATAAACAAAGCCACAAACTCCACTTTTACCACAGGCTCATCAGGAGGCCAGACTCCCCAACATAATGTCACAGACTAGGTTAATCAGTTGTGACAAGGAGCAGTGAGAGTTGTTGATCAAATTTTAGAAGCTGCAACCCAATACATTTGAGGGAGACTTTAGCGAGAGCACAGATGATAGAGCATGATGATTACATAAGTGCTTGCTTTAGCCCATCTGTGCCAAAACCCTAACTCAAAAACTACACTTATTCACCACATAAACTGCCAAACTATATACTATATGAAAACAAAAATGCCTGAACAGCTCAAATCCATCCTCGGTAAGAACATACATCAGATTATTGGTAAGTCTCCATATTTCTTTTATGGAAATGTCAAACTATAATCACGCCAGAGTTTGTGAACTCGTAGTTCTTAGTGTTAACTCAAAAAGAAGGTTACATTCACAATTTTTCTCTAAAAAATAGGACACACATTATTCCAAAATCACTAATGACAATTGAAGATGTGATACCTCTAGCTAAAACGCGGTGACCATTATGGAACACTAGGAAACAATTGAGCCACATCAGTTCAGAAACCCATGAAACTACTCGGCTACATGAAAGACTTGAGGAAATATAAATTGATTCTCAGATAACGCTTTTAAAGGAGCAACAAACGCACATCATTTATCATTGCAAGATGATGAATCTAGTGTCGGTTGATAAATGCATAAGCTATATTCAGGAATCTGAAGAGTAGAGTTTTCAGCCAGATCCTCTATGTAGGGTCAAAGCGGTGCAGTGGAAGCGAAATGGTCCATTGGAAATTATAGATTGACTAACAATGTAGTTACTTCATATCTATTCGATCTACAGACTTAGTGAGTAAACTATAAGGATCGTATATTCTAGAAATTGTGAGATATACCATTTGGATATTAAAGTGACTCAAATTTCATGGACGAAATTTTATTTAAGGGGGGTAGGTTGTAATACCCCAAAATCTCATGAACATGCACACATTGCAATTAAAATAAAAATATAAAATAATCATTCAAGAAATAAAATAAATGTTTTGATTACATATATGTGATGTAAACTTTGGGGTAAAAATATAAAATGAAAGGTATGTTTGTAGAGAAATGAGGATTCAAAATAAAATAACGAAAGGACAAGAAAATTAGGGTTTTGTGGGTTAAGTGTGACAATCAAACGAAGGATGAGAAATGGGGGATGGTGATTGGTATGTGAAGGAAGAAGAGGTGCTGTGATTTGGATATAGGAGGAATAATGAAGGTGAGAGCTGCGTGTGGTGTTTGCTCATGTGAGGAAGAAGAACGTCGCTGTTGTTATGTTGTTGCTCGTGTGTAAAGAAGAAAATCGAAGAACCAACACAGGGCGTGGCTGCTTGTGCATGACGAAGAAGATGAAGCCACAGTTGTTGTGTTGTGATTTGCAAACAGAGAAGACGAGTCATAGCTGGCTACTGAAGTTTGGGGCATGAAGAAAGAGAGGAAAGAAGTTGTGCGTGCAGAGTTCAGGGGTGTCCTACTGTGTGCACCAAAGAAGGAAAAAAGTTGGGGCATTCTACTATGCGTGACAGCGAAAAAGAACGCATAGCGGTGCGTAATTCATGATTTCTGGGCACAAAACGTGAAACCAAAAAGGATGCCCTAGATTCTATTTTCGTGCACAAGAGAACCCCAAGAACGAACCCAAATCTGTGAATAACTCCTCAGCAACACGATCTGAGTTTTTTGGGCATGAAAATAATAAAAAACTTGATGCCCTAGATTGGGGTTTTTGCACAGAAAAGCTTCAAAAAAGAAATTAGAACTTTAGTTGTTCGTGTGAGGGATTTTTACGAGGGTTTTGACCTGATTTGAACCCTTTTGATTTCCTTTCAAATTCAAATTCTTGATGAACAAGTTTGAGAAGGGGTTCAAGAGTTTTGATGTTTGAAACCATTTGGAAAATGGTGAGCTTTGTTTTGCCCTCTAATGGATGCTTTAACTTATTTGTGTTAGTGTTTTTGAGAGATTAAATGCTATGTTTGGATTTGCAACAGATTTAGGGCATCAAAACTTGTTTCGGCGAGAAACAAAAGGGATTTTGAAGTATAGGTCTATTTGGCACGAGGTAAATCCAAATTTCTTTATTAAATGAAGAAATCAGTTATTTTATTATGGATTTGAAGTGATTGAATGGTGATTTGTGGATTAAAATAGATCTGGAGACTTGAAGCTCCGTTGGAAAGGTTTTGGAGCAAAATCCTAAATAATTTGGAAGGTATAAAAATATGTTTTCTTTAATTTAGGACTACAATTAGTTTTGAATGAATCATTTGGATTGTATGACATACAAAGAATAGGTTTGAATACTCGAGAATCTCTGGAGCACAAATTGGAAGTTGTGGAACAATAGCTGGAGGTTTGGTACTCTAAACCTATTTCTTTTAGAAGTAATGATATACGATGATGGTTATTTTGGAATAGCCGTGAATGGAAATTGAAATTCTGATTTGGGGTTTGATAAAAAATAATAATATGGGAGAGATTCTATTTTAAAATAAACATATAGGAGTTGAGTGTTTGGAAATCTTTTATCACAAGATTTTTTGATAGTTAAAATTCTATTCCATTTATGAATGTTTTTATATTGTTATGGGATTTTGGTGTTTAGAACCTTCGTCTCTATTATAAATAATTTAGTTAATTAGATGCGGATGACAGTGAATATTATCGACGTCAAAGGAATTCGGAGATTTATTTTAAAAATTCATTATTTGATTTGTTGAAGGTGAAGAACAAGATTTAGAAGTCCTATTTTGTTCATAACAAATTTATTTATGATATGAATAGATTATTTGAATTTTTGGAATGTTAAGAATAGGTCAAAGTATTCAGGAACTTCCAAAACAAAAATGAGAAATTTTGGAGCTAAAAAGGATTGAGTTTTAAACTCTTATTTCTCCTTGAAATATTTATTTGTGATTATAAATATTTTGTTTTGATATGGATGTGAATGAATGATGGAAAAATATCAAAGTTCAGAGGGTTGTAGAGATTCAGAGATC
>JAJIYU010008507.1:0-17930 GCA_030144865.1 Tinospora cordifolia | reverse complement strand
GCCAACTTGAACCAACATGATTTATTTTATTTCTTTACTAAACATTATAATAAACATTTATATCTTATTTTTGGTAATTTTTATATTTATTTAATATTTTAAAAAAATTCATTTTTACTCTTTACGCGTTGAAAAATCCAAATATTAAAAATTACCAATGTGATTTATTTTATTTATTTAATAAATATTATAACAAATATTTAAATCATGTTTTCAAACATTTTTATATTTATTTAATATATTTAAGAATTTATTTTTGACGTGTACGCGTTATAAAAATTTGGTTTATTACACCAACCTAAAGACATTTAGGGTAATTTCCTAATTTAGATACCCCTCGTTAGTTTATGTGACTCTTAAAACTTTCCCATTCCCCTTTCATGCTTGTTTGGACGTTTTGAGTGTGGCGTACACTATCATACTTGCTTGTGCACATGGGATCATCCTTTCATGGTTTCTAAACAAGCATGGGGTGGCTCACATGTGAGCATCAAGCGTGTGTGAGAGGCTAGTTTAGGGAATTCTCCTTATGGGGCGTTTTTGGTGTGCATGGGGCATGGGTGTACATGATCAATGCATGTTATCATCTTCTCTCATGTGACTTGCACATGCTTATGGATGTTTTCACATTTTTGGATGCACATGAATTTAAAATAAATTTATATCTCTTATTTGGCTAGGATTTTAACACTTTTGGGTTCATATAAATTTAATAAAAATTATTGACTTTCAATGGGCTAAGTTTTTTTTTTAAATTTTCTTTCCTAATTTAAATTCCCTTAAGGCACACCAAGTAAATAAACTCTTAATTGAACATATAAAATAAATTTTAGATGCCTAAACCATTTGAGGTGTTCACTTCATTTTATTTCGTTCCTGTTTTCTTAAATTTCGTTCTCGTGAGAGGTTTTTGAGTAAATTTGAACTTGCTAATTGATTTTAGATATGAATTTGTAATACCCTGTAATTTGATACTGAATAAAATGAAACAATTCAATTGCATTTGATTGAATTTGGGTGAGAAATGCAAACGGGTCCATTTCAGGGATAAATTTAGCAAGTCCAAATCCTATTTAGTATATCTTTTGACCTCAGAACGACTTGAAATGACACGAGATGCCATTAACTGATCAACTAGACAACATATCCAAAAATCATATCAATTGGCCAAAATTTGGGTCTCATTTGCTTAATACCCTTCAGTGGAGTCTAAATTAGGAAAGTAAATGAAATGAAGGTCAACCTAGCCAAATGATAGTTTGAAAATGTGCATGATTTTATTATGAACACAAAAATATATAATAAAGTCACTAATTCTTGATAAATAATGAGATATGATTTTTTATTAAATTCATGTGGACCTATAAATTCATGGCCAACCTTAAACATGTGCAAACCACATGGGTAGAACACCGTGATAATGTACACCCTTATCCTACCCAACCTCAATGGAACGTTTTTCTTATTTGGAATCAAGTGGACTGATCCCATGTGCCATGCAAATGATCAAGTATACCACACCTATGAGAAACCATGAAGAATGATCTCATGTACACCACATTTTGATCATGTGCACCAAGTCCTATTATGCAAAATCGGTCCATGTGTGTGTGCACATATGTGAAAAACCCTAATTTAGAAGTGTCTAAATGGTGAACCATGAAACCCTAGCTATCAAACACACAAAGAAGAAACAAAAAACCAAGAATAAGAAAGTTTTCAAAACCAAAATGCTCCAATCTTGGCGCCATGGGAAGAGATTACCATCATATCCTTAACAAAACCCTAGACGTTCTCTATGTGTGTGTTATGAACAACAACTCTAGCCATCATATGTGAGGAAACCCTAATTAAGGATGTCAAATCATGGCCCCCTTTGTGTTCTTGAAAATCTATATAAACTCCCCTTGTGCACACTTATTCTTCATCCCAAAGCAAAGAGTTGACACTTCCCTCTAACTTGTTCTAACTTTCTTCTTGGCAACCTTTGTGTTCTTGAGTGATCTTGAGGTATTCTTGAGTATTTGAGTGTTTGAATGAGTGTTCTTGAGTAGTCTTGAAGTGCTAGAAGTGTCGAAGAAAGGAACCACTGCCAAATTTCCATCAAACTTGCAATTAAAGTGGAAGTGATTTCTAAAACCTCCTCCTTTCTTTTTTATATTAATACCATGTCCATTGCAAGTTTAATTTTCAGCAATCATTCATTTTTCAATTTCAAAAATTTAATTTATGATTTCAATTTCAGTTTAGTACATGAACATGTTTTAAGCATTCATGAATTCATGCCATGCCTAGTACCATATTTAGGTTTATTTCAATGTTTGGTGCATGTTTTTGGGTGATTCATGCTTGGATTTTTAGATTGTTTACAATTTGAAATTTATTTCTCCTAGTTTATGATTCTTGAATATGAAATAAATTATGATATGATGATAATTAATAATCATGTACCATTATAGTAAACATGTGGGTTACTATGGATGTTCTTTATAGGTCATTAGTTCACATGGGTGATGTCCCAAAATACTTGGAATATGGGTTAGGCCCTAAGTCCAATAAAATTGGCTAAGAAATGTCTTTTTCACTCTAAGGAGGTATTTTGTTAATAACATCAAGGGCCTTGAAAACGCTTTTTGGTCTAAATCACAACTATACACAAAATGTTGCTTGAAACGCCTAATGTATGCAAGTGTATGAATTATGGATGCGTGTTTAGTCTAAATTGAAAAATTGGTTGATTGAAAAGGATCTACGAGGCTATGTGCTCACCCTTCCTCTCTTATTTTTAGGAAATTGAACATGCATAAAGACGTTGCAAATTGTGATAGTTTCTTTATTTTTAAAAAGTTTCTATATTTTAATATAAGGGCATTGTAACAACCCGGGCCCACTACGTATCAATATTTTTCCCTCCTTAGCCACTACTAATTGGATGTGGGGTTTTGTTCATGGTAAGACTCAAACTTGAGTCTCCCAAAAGCGCTCAGCATAATGAGACACTCTCGAATGCACATTTAGCCTAGGAATCCCCTTAGAGTTGTACTGATGTGGGATATTACAATCTACCCCCTTGGGAGCAATCTCGTCTCCAAGATTCACACCTCCTTTATACACAGAGCGTCTTTGATACCATTTGTAACAACCTGGGCCCATTACTTACCAATATTGCTCCTACCTTAGCCACCACCTATTGGGTTTATAGTTTTGTTCATGGTAAGACTTGAACCTGAGTCTCCCAAAAGCGCTCGGCACAATAAAACACCCCAGAATGTACATTTAGCCTAGGAATCCCCCTTGAGTCGGACCGATGTGAAATATTACAATCCAACCCCCTTAGGAGCAATCTCGTCCTTGAGATTCACACCTTCGGTACACATAGAGCGTCTTCGATACCATTTGTAACACCTAGGCCTACTACGTACCGATATTATCCCCACCTTAGCCACCATTAACTAGGTGTAAGGTTTTGTTATTGGCAAGACTCGAAGTTGAGTTTCCCAAAAGCGATTGACACTAATAAGGCTCATAATTGCTCATTTAGCCCAAGAATCTCCTTGGAGTTGGACTAATGTAAGATATTACAATCCACCCCCCTTGGGAGTAATTTCATCCTCAAGATTCACACCTCTAGTACCATAGAGTCGTTCTGCTAGCATTTGTAACATAGGACCCGACCGGCTTTGTGGTTGAGCCTAAACCTAATTCTTGGGGGTTACTAAATAAGACTCATATATGGTGCTCACACTTGGATTGGAAACATTGGTGGTCCCACTTGCCCAAACCATGAGATTCACTTGCCCAAATCAATGCAAAACGTCCTCATTGTGTGTGATGTCTAAACTATTCCCAAGGTGCTCAAGAACATCTATAATCTTCATGGTTCATTCAATTTCCTGAAATATAAAAGGAATGGGGTGAGCACATAGCCCTATGGATCATTCATTAAACAACTAAGTTACTATTTTAAATCAATAACACATCCAATTTCACACATTTTCATGCATTAAGATATTCACACAACGTTTTGGTTTCAAGTTGATGTTATGACTGAAAGGGGGTCTATTCCCTTGATATTCTTATTTTAGATATCCCTCTTTAGGATGGAAAGACAATTCTTTTAATACTCTCCATTGGATGCCACATATCAAGTATCCCTTAGTTGCGCCCAGCAACCACACACTCCAAGCGTGTGATAAGAACACCCATAGCATCCATACAGATCACTATGATATTATGTGGTTCTTATCTTTACTTTCTTATGTTTAAGATCACATAGTCATAAAAGAAATTCAGAATATAAGTTTCAAAATTTTAAACAACCAAGAAAGCATGAAAACATCATATGGCATGCTTAAAACATCAAAGTAAACCTGAGCATAGAATCTAAGCATGGCATGGTATGATGAATAATTCAAACATAAAAACGTGCTAAGCTAAAATTAAAATATGATCATTCATGCTGAAACTAAAATAAAACATGTTGAAAGTCAAAATTTGAACAAGCATGAACATGCTAGAAATTTAAAATAGCAAAGTAGAAGTTTAAGAAATCTCTTCCACCTTAATTCGAGTTTCTTATTGAAACCAAAAGAGGCTCCCCTTATCTACCACTTTCAGAACTTCAAGAACTTTTAACTACCAACAAAAACTACTTCAACACCTCTCTAAAATACTGAAAGTAGAACTTCTCACACAAGAGAGAAAAGAGAAGGGAGAAGACGTGCGAAGAAGATGATAGGAACAAGCAAAGAGGAAAGTGTCAACTCTTTGCTTTGGGATGAGATGAATGTGAGCAAGAAGAGGTTTTTATAGATGTTCATGAGCACAAGGGGGACTTCTTGGGCAAGATCACAAGAGAAACTTTTCATACATATCTAGGACGTTTTTGCATTGTACATAGGATCATTATGTATGAATTTAAATAAGGAACATATCCCATGGAGCTTTGGGTAGGGTGAGGGTGCACATGATTATGGTGTTCCACCCATGTGACTTGCACATGCTTGGGGTGGCCATAACTTCATGGGCTCATAAAAATAAAATAAAAATTAATGTTTTTTTATTTACAAGGAATTATGACTTATAACCTATAGTTTTGGAATTGCATAAACCTAATGCAAATTTTAAGATATAGTTTGGCCCAAGGCAATTTTCCCTCAAAGACTTTCCTTTTTAAGACCCACTGAGGTCAATTGGCAAATAAAAATTGAAATCTTGGCTAATTGTCCTGATTTTTGGATATTTCATTCATTTTGTTAGTTAATGTCATTTCATTTTGTTTCAGGTCATTTCGATTCCCCAAAGTACCTTAAATGCCAATTCTTTTCAAATTTGGACTTCCTAAAGGGGGTTTGGCAAATAAAAAATCTAATTTTGACCATTTGTTCTAATTTTTGGATATGTTGTCCAATTAGTTGGTTCACGTCACCTTACTTTATTTCAGGTTGTTTTGGGTCTCTAAGGGTCACCAAATGAGACTTTTGGAAACCTACCAAATTTAGCCCCAAAATGAGCCCGGCTTCATTTTGCATCCAAATTTCACTGAATGGACATTGGATTTTATTTCATCAAGTACAAAATTTTCAAGGTATTACAACCTACCCTCCTTAGAAAAGTTTCATCCTCAAAATTTGTACATACTCATAAATTGACACTTACTCAGAGGTTTCTAGTAAATGGTCTGGTTCTGACTAATCTGGTAAGCCTGAGGGCTTTAAGTATGTGTAACAGTCTCTCTTACAACCTTTGCTATTTTCTAAAACTACATGGTTAAGGAACTATCTGAGCAAGTCTAGGTTTCATCTACTATAAACCTTAGGTGTTCCATAGATTTCGTCTCCTATCACATAGAGTTCTCCCATCTTAAGTTGGTCTGTGGGTCTAATTAGTAGAAAATGTGCTACTTTAGTGAGACGATCCACAATTACCCATATGGTGTTTTCTTCCTAAATGATTGTATGTATAATAGTATAACATTATATAAGTGTAAATTATAACATTTATAAATTTATAAAATTGTATATATATAAAAGAAGCGTGCACGAATTTGACGATTTCACCAAAATCGCATGGCCCTAATCAAAAGATTGAAATAAAAAAAAGGAAAAAAATTGAAAAAAACAAAAAGAGACTAAAAATAGAAAGTAAAATTGCAAAAAATACACCAAAAACCCTAAAAAAAAACCCTAAAACCCAATGTTTGATTTGGGGCTGCCAAACCCCAATGAAAATAGAAAATTTCCTATATGAAAAATGCTGAAAGTTACCAATTTTCACTCCCCCAAACTCTATATAAAGGACCTCTGGTGCTCTCATTCTTTTCATCCCAAAGCAAGAGCATACTAGTTTCTCTTGATTCTCTCTAGCCTTCTTTTTGACAATCCCCTCAGTTCTTGAGTAATCTTGAACTGTTCTTGAGTGTTTTTGAGTGTTCTTGAGAGTTTTTGAGTGTTTCGAAGTTTTGGAGTAATGGAGGCCTGTCAGATTTTAGAGGCGTGCAAAAGAAATTTACTTTTAAGGTGGAAGTGACTTCTCAAACCTCTATTCTACTTATTTAGTTTAATACCATGTTCATGCATGTTTAATTTTAGTTTAGTATGCATATTATGTTTGAATAACATGGTTTAAAAAAAAATTTAGATTTGCATGTATGTCATGGAATCATGTCATGCTTAGATTATACATATTTAGGTTTGTTTTAAAGCAGGATGCATACGAAGTGTTTGCTTTCATGTTTTGAATGTTTATGTGTTAAACATATTGAAATTATTTTTATTTATTTTTATTCAGTATAATTTATTTGTGATTTATGATTATGAGATTTAATGAAAGATGTTGAGATTAAGAACAACATACCGTCATAATAAACATGAGGGTTACTGTGGGTGTTTTTTACATGTGATAGTTCACATGGGTAATGTCCCAAAATACTTGGAATATGGGTTAGGCCCTAAGTCCAATGAAACTTGACGTAAAAAAATGTCTTTTCACTCAAGGGAGGTATTTTGATAAAAAATATCAAGGGCTTTGAAACCCTTTCAATCAAATTTACAACTATAAACAAAATGTTGTTTGAAACGCTTAATGATTTATAAATGTTTGAATTTGAATGTGTTATTAACACTAAATTAGTAATTTAGTAGTTTGAAAAAATTCACTGGCTATATGCTCACCCCTTCTCCTCATATTTTTCAGGAACTTGACTTGCATGAAGACCATGAATATTAATTAATTTTTTTTTATTTAGAAAGTTTCTAATTTCTATGTAAAGGCATGTTGCCTAAGTTTTGAATTTTTTGCTGTAATAGTTTTTCTTCAAGATTGAGTTATGTACTCAACTTTATTCAGCTAATAAAGTTTATGAATTTTCTTTATCACTTGTATTATTACTTTATTAAATTCCTAAAATTGGAATTATGTACTCTTAAATTTTATTAAGGCATGAAATAATTGAAATAGAAAGTCAAGTTGTGTACTTGTAAAGTAATACTGGCCAGGTCCGCCTTGTGGTAAAGTTCAAATTGAAAGTCTCGGGTTTTGGGGTGTTACAAGTGTGGTATTAGAGCCTAGGTTTCAGGTGCCTTAGGCTAGAATTAGAAAGTCAATTAGTGGTTGTTTGACTAGAATTAAAAACTCAAATTAGGGTTTCACTTTAAATCGAATTGAATCTTGAATGCCTTTGGCTAGAATTAGAAAGTCAATCAGTGGCTGTTTGACTAGAATTAGAAACTCAAATTAGAGTTCACTTTGAATTAAATTAAATCTTGAATGCCCTACCTTCTATTTTTTAAATTAAAAAAAATATTTTAGAAAGTGTTTTCAAAAAGAAAAAAAATGTTTTTAAAATGTTTTGCTTGGATACAAATACTACAAGTTGAGTTAATAGTGGGTAAGCCTTGTCCTGAGTAAAGGTAAACATTGAAAGGGAGGTAGGTTGTCCTGCCCTAGAAAGTGGGATTGCTAAGTAGACTTCCGTCTTACCGCCCGATCTGGAGGTTGTACTACCAACTTGTACAAGTAGTTTGAGTTGAAGAACATCTTTACTTTCTATAAAAGAAAATTAGAAGGTGGAAAGGGCAAAAAATCGAATAGAAGTCGAAAAAGATGCTTAAGGTGGTATCTCGGCTAGACAAAGATTGTGAGTCAACCAGATGGAACCATAGGTATAGGGAGAAAGACCTTAGGTAGAAACATGGTGTAGCCATAGGTAGCACAATGGATCAAAAACATAAATCTTTAAGACGTAGGCTAAAGACTGAAACTTGTGTAAAAATAGAAAATTTTTTGATCAAGACACGGGACTAGGAAACTTCTATATCTTTTGGTTTCTATATAGTATGGGATGCATAAGAATTTAGGGTTATGGAGGAAGCCTAGACTCGAAGAATGATGGACCATGTGTTGTGAATGATCGGTAACTTTGACAGAACGAGTTTCTCTATGCTCATTGGTATGGGACGGTAGAGTGTAGCGGTCTTGGGACCCTTAGTTATCGAGCAATATGCAAAATTGTTTGGGTGCAACTCTGATTTGGGTGAAAGCCTAAGTGGAAGTGTAACACCCCCACCCCCTAGAAACAAGTTTAAGCTCAACCACGATGTAGGTTGGGTCCTATGTTACATTTACAAGTATACAACTTGCATCTCAATTCCTTTATTCTAACACTTATTAAAATACTCATAAATACACTTCCATTGAGTTTACTTTTCAACAAAATAATATGAGTGAATAAAGGAAAACTCAAACTCTTTATTTATAAAACAAAGAAATACATTATTGAATTCATATAATCAAAAGAAAGAGTAAATAACTCTAAAATTTAAAACAAAAATTCAGTAGAAGTCTTTATTCAAAATTTGGGCAATATGCCTTTACGTAGAAACTTTCTAAAAATAGACTTTCTAATTCCTTAGCAAGCTTGATCATGCATTTCAAATTCTTGAAAAATAAAAGGAAGGGGTGAGTACATAGTCCAGTGGATCACTCATTAAATAATTAAGTTACTAATGCAAAGAACACCCATAGCATCACTTAGACTACCATGATGGTACGTGGTTCTTATCTTCACTTTCTTATGTTTAAGATCACATTATCATGAAAGAAATTTAGAATATAAATTTTAAAACTTAAAACAACCAAGAAAGCATGAAAACATCACATAACATGCTTGAAACATTGAATTAAATCCTAAACATGGATTCTAAGCACGACATGCTCTCATGAGTGATTAAAACATAAAAACATGCTAAATTAAAATTAAAATATGATTAAACATGCTAAAACTAAAATAATACATGCTGAAAATTAGAATTTAAACAAGCATTAAAATGCTAGAAATTTAAAATAGCAAAGTAAAGGTTTAAGAAATTTCCTCTACTTTAATTCGAGTTTCTTGTTGAATCCGGCAGAGGTTCCCCTTATCTACCACTTTTAGAACATCAAGAACTTCTAATCACCAACAAAAATACTTCAACAACTCTCTAAAATATTGAAATAAGAACTTCTCACACAAAAAAGAAAAGAGAGTAAGAAGAGGTGCCAAGAAGAGGGCAAAAACAAACAAAGAGGGAAGTGTCAACTCTTTAGTTTGGGATGAGAAGAATGATAGCATGAAGGGGTTTATGTAGAGTTTAATGAGCACTAGAGGATAGTTTGGGCATTCTCACACTAAGAAACCTTTTCATTCTTCTATGGAGAGTTTTGGAATGCATAGATTGAGTGTGCACACGATTTAGAATGTGGGTTTATTTGGTTTTCAATTCCTAGTGTGAACACAAGATATAAGCTTTATTTGATTTCCTATTCATGTGTGAACACAAAAATGATTTATAATAGTTACTATTCTTTGATTGGAAGTTAATCTAGGTGTGATATTGTGAGTAAGGCAACTTTTCAATATGTTTTGGTAATTGATTCCTTTTCTTATGCACACCAAATCAACAAGATTTGGAAATCTTCTATTTTGAATTAGAAACTTCTAATCTTTTTCCTAAGTAGTTTAGAAACAATTTTCAACAACTTTTAATCTTGGATTAGAAACTTTTAATCTTGTTCCTTGCATGTTTAGAAACATTTTTCAGTAACTTCTATTCTTAAATTAGAAACTTCTAAATTGGATTATTTGAGATGTTTTTGGTGTGTAGAGCAGGGTGTATATGATCACATCATGGTGCACATGGAATCATTCATTCATGGTTTCTTAATATTAAGTGGGACATCTCATAGGGGTGGCATACCTGATCATTTTCATGGCACATGAGATCATTTTACACGAACTCAAATAAAGCAAACGTCCCATAGAGCTTAGGGTAGGGTGAGGGTACACATAATCATGGTGTTCCACCCATGTAACTTGCACATGATTTCATGGGTTCACAAAAATCAAATAAAAAAAATTAATATCTCCTTATTTACAAGGAATTATTATTCATATCCTATAGTTTTAGAATCACATGAACCTAATGCGCATTTTAAGGTATGGTTTGGCCCAAGTTGACTAGGCAAATGAAAATTCAAACCTTGGCCGATTGTTCTAATTTTTGGATATGTCATTCATTTTATTAGTTCATGTCATTCATTTCGTTTCGAGTTATTTTGATCACCCGAAGTACCCTAAATGACAATTCTTTGTAATTTGGACCCCTTGAAAGGTGTTTGACAAATGAAAACCCTAAACTTGACCAATTATTCTAATTTTTTTGGATATGTTGCCTCCTTAGTTGGTTCTTGTCTTCTTACTTCATTTCAAGTTCTTTTGGGTCCTTAAGGGGCACTAAATGAGAATTTTGGAACTTGCTAAATTTAGCATTGAAATGAGCTCGATTTCATTTTGCACCTAAATTTTACTAAAAAAATGATAAAATTCATTTAATTGAGTACAGAGAATTTAGGGTATTACAACCTACCGTCCTTAGAAAAATTTCTTCCTCAAAATTTCTACATAACTAATGATATCTTGTGAATAGGTGTGGATACTTAGTCTTCATCTCTCTTCAAGTTGCTAGGTAGCTTCTTCCACCGCATGATGTTCCCACAGTACCTTTACTAACGGTATATCCTTCATTCGTACACTCTGTACTTTATGGTCAACGATTCTGACTGCTATTTACTCATAAGTAGCATCATCTTGAATATTCAGTTCTTCCCAATGGATGATGTGAGATGGGTCAGGTTCATACTTTCTCAATATGGATACATAGAATACGTTATGAGCTGAAGTCATTCGGCTTGGTAGGTCCAACTCGTAAGCACATTCTCGATTTTTCTAAGTATTTCAAAGGGTGCGACAAACCTCAGAGATAACTTTCCTTTGAATCTGAACCTCTTGATGCCCTTTTGAGGATTAATTCTCAAAAATACATTATCCCCAACTTGGAACTCTAGTGTTCTTCTCCTTTTGTCAGCATAGCTCTTCTGACGACTTTGTGCTGTAGTTAGCCTCTTCTGTATTAACTGGACTTGGTCATTTATTTCTTCCACCAAATTTGGTCCCGTTAATACATGATCTTCGAGTACAGCCCAATAGGTAGGTGATCTACAGGGTCTTCCATAAAGAGCGTGGAATGGAGCCATCTTAATACTCGCTTGATAACTATTATTATAGGCAAACTGTACCAAATATAAGTACTTGTTCCAATTCCCCTTAAAGTCTAAAACACAAAACCTCAACATATCCTCTAAAATCTGGATAACTCTCTCAAACTGACCATCCGTCTAAAGGTGAAATTTTGTATTCATGGTGAGCTTAATACCCATCTCCTTCTATAGACTCTGCCAGAACTATGAAGTGAAGCGAGAGTCTCTATCAGACATCATAGTCTTGGGTACACCATGAAGCTTGACGATTTCTTTACACAAATTTCTCCCAACTTGCTGACTTGGTCTATGGATCTAATTGACAAGAAGCGTACCACTTTAGTGAGTCGATCCACAATCACCCAAATAATATCTTCCCCCTTTTGGTTCTTGGGTAATTTATTGACAAAGTCCGTGGCAACGTTATCCTACTTCCATTCAGGGATAAGGAGTGGTTGTAACATTCCAAATGGTTTTCGATGGTCTGCTTTCACTTGTTGACAGGTTAAGCACTTGGCTGCATGCTTAGCCACATCCCTTTTCATTCCTCTCCATCAGTAATTCTTTCTGAGGTTCTAGTACATCTTATCCCCACTTGGATGCATGGTATACTTAGTCCGGTAAGCCTCATCTAGTATGGTCTGCTTACTCTGTCCATTCTGAGGTACACAAATCATCTCCCCAAGCCTTAGGGTATTCCTAACATCTAACCTAAGGTCAGTATAGTTATGTTATTCAATTTCCTCTATTAGGCTTGTGAGTCATTCGTTTTTCCTTCGTCCACCCTTGATCTGCTACAAAAGATTCAGTGGGCAAGACATGCTGTAAATATATGCTTGTCTTTCATTTAGGGTCACATCCATCCTAAAGTTCTCAATCTATTTGAAGGTCAAAGTTTCTTTGTCATACCCCACCTCCGTCTTAGTGGACTCGACCACACGGCAGGCCTCAGGTTATTACTAACACATTCTATTCCTAGACTTTCTACGTCGAACCTTCAAAACGTAACAATAAGGATTCTTAAGGGAATAAATTTCATTTATTGAAAAGAATAGGTACAAAACCTTATCAAAGCTTAAAATTCATAAATACTAACATATAAAAATTTTAAATAAAGGGCTAATCAAGTTCTCCTAATATTTTTTTACTAGGGTTTCTAGGGTAGGTCTTGACTTCTTGAGCTTCAACAACAAACATTTTAGCTAGATTTTGCCCATGACCCTGATTTTGCCCTGGTTGGCATTTTGTTGTTGTTGTATGCCCTAAGAATGATCATTCTAACCTCTTCCTTAAGTGTTCTGTGGCTAAAGAGCCTGGGCGGGTGCAGTCGGGCAGTTTCTTGCCAAATGACCCTTCTGCCTGCACACATAGCATAGTCCCTGCTTCTTCGCCTATTTTTTACTTAATCTTTATTTTGCCCCTAATTTTGAATTTGTGGTGCCTTCCAACCACTCTTATTCTTTTTCTTGGCCTTTGGGTTCTTTATTTCATTACTGGGCCTTTCGTTATTACCTCTCAACCTTTGCTCTAGGTTGAGTTCTTGTTCAAGTGTTAGTGCCCGTTCTACAACATCTTTGTGAGTCTTTAGGCCCTAGGTCATAACCATTTTGTAGATCTTGATCTTGAGACCCTAAGTAAACCTATTAGTCTTCATCCTCTCCTCCCAGATCAATTCTTGAGAGAACTTGGCTAACTCAGTAAATTTTCGCTCCTACTCAGTCAAGGTGAGATCTCTTTGATTGAGTCTTATAAAGTCTTCCTATAGCTTTCTTAGGGTATTCTCTAGACATAACTTTTTGTAGAAGATCTCCTTGAACTCTTCCCAGTTCATCTTTTCAATGTCAATGTTTATTTTATCAAATGTTCGTACTATCATGACTCTAGATTTAGTTTCTAGGTTCTCGATTTGTTCAATGGTCTAAAGATTTTTTTTCTAGGTTCTTTTCATGCATAGGTACAAGATTTGGTCTCAATGCAAATAAATAGTAAAACATGCATATCATGCAATCATACAATCAAACAGTTCACACTAGGTTCTTAAGGTATTATCTAGACATAACTTTTTGAACAAGATCTCTTTGAACTCTTCCCAGTTCATCTTTTCAATGTCGATGTCTATTTTATCAAATGTTCGTACTATCATGACTATAGATTTAGTTTCTAGGTTCTCGATTTGTTCAATGGCCTAAAGGTTTTTTTTTTCTATGTTCTTTTCATGCATAGGTACAGGATTTGGTCTCAAAGCAAATAAATAGTAAAACATGCATATCACGCAATCATACAATCAAACAGTTCACACTAGCACTGCAAAGTTCTAGGCTTCCACCTAAGTATTCAGGTTCAAGTGTTCCATACCACTCTACCCCTTCCACTTAGGCTTTTACGCAGAACAGAGCCTCACCCAAATAATTTTGCAAATTGCTTAATAACTAAGGTTCCCGAGCCCACTATACTCCACCGTCCCATACCAACGAACATAGAGAAACCTATTCTACCAGAGTTACCAATCATTTACCACACATGGTCCATTATACTTTGAGTCCAGACTTTCTCCATATCCCTGAATTCCTATGCATCCCATACTGCATAGAAACTGAAAGATATAAAAGCTTCTTGGTCTCGTGTCCTGATCAAACAATTTTCTGTTTTCACACAAGTTTTAGTTTTTAGCCTATTTCCTAAACATTTATGCTTTTGATCCACTGTACCACATATGGCTATACCACGTTTCTAACTAGGATCTTTCCTTTGGACCTAGGGTTCAATCCGGTTGACTCACAACCTCTATCTAGTCTAGATAACACCTTTGGCATCTTTTTTTACTTCTAATGAGTTTCTTGCCTTAATTTTTCACCTTCTAATTTTTTTGTTATAGAAAGTAAAGGTGTTTTTCAACTCAAACTACTCGCACAAGCTGGTGGGACAACCTCCAGATCGGGCAACGAGACTAAAGTCTGCTTAGCAACTGTGCTTTCTAGGGCGGGATAACCCACCACCCTTTCAATGTTTAGCATTACTCGGGACAAGGCTTACCCACTATCAGCTCAACTTGTAGTCTTTATATCAAAACAAAACATTTCAAAAATATATATTTCCATTTTGAAAACACTTTTTAAATGTTTTTCAATTTCAAAATAGAAGGTAGGGCATTCAAGATTCAATTCAATTCAAAGTGAAATCCTAATTTGAGTTTCTAATTCTAGTCAAATAGCCATTTGATTGACTTTCTAATTCTAGCCCAAGGCATTCAAGATTCAATTCAATCCAAAGTGAAACCCTAATATGAGTTTCTAATTCTAGTCAAACAGTCACTCATTGACTTTCCAATTCTAGCCCAATACATCTAAAGCCTAGGCTCTGATAGTACCTTTGGTATTAGATGAAACTTTTTAATCTTTTGCCTAGCAACTAATGCCTAGGCTCTGATACCACCTTTGGTATCAGAGGAAACTTTCTAATGTTTACCCCAACAACTAATGCCTAGGCTCTAATACTACCTTAGAACACCCCAACAGACAGCTTTAAACTCAACCACAAGGCATGTTGGGTCCTGTATTATATTTACAACACAACTTGCATCTCAATTACTTTATTTTAACACTTATTGAAATACTCATAAATACACTTCCAATGAGTTTACTTTTCAACAAGATAATACAAGTGAACAAAGGAAAACTTTAAGCTCTTTATTTATAAAATAAAGAAATACATTATTGAATTCATATAATTAAAAGAAAAAGTACATAACTTTAAAATTTAAAACAAAAATTCAGTGAAAGTTTTTATTTAAAAGTTGGGCAATATGCCGTTACATAGAAACTTTCTAATTCCTTAGCAAGCTTGATCATACATTTCAAATTCTTGAAAAATAGAAGGAACGGGTGAGCACATAATCCAATAGATCATTCATCAAACAACTAAGTTACTAATTCAAATCAATAGCACATCCAAATTCAATCACTTACAAGCATTAAGTTTCAAACAATATCTTATTAGGGTTGTATATTTGACCAAGAGGGGTTTTAAACCCTTGATATTCTTCATTAAAATACTCCTATTTTGGGATGGAATGACAATTCATCTTGTCAAAGTCCATTGGAAATAAGGATCACATGTCCACATTCCAAGTATTTTAAAACACATCCACACTTAGTGATGTTACTCATATACACTAAGTATATGCAAAGAACACTCATAGGATCACTTAGACTACTATGATGGTACATGGTTCTTATCTTCATTTTCTTTTGTTTAAGATCACATAATCATGAAAGAAATTTAGACTATAAATTTCAAAACTTTAAACAACCAAGAAAGCATGAAAACATCACATAGCATGCTTGAAACATTAAATTAAATCCTAAACATGGATTCTAAGCATGGTATGCTTTCATTAGTGATTAAAACATAAAAACATGCTAAACTCAAATTATAATATGATTAAACATGCTGAAACTAAAATAATACATGCTGAAAATTAGAATCTAAACAAGCATGAACATGCTAGAAATTTAAAATAGCAAAGTAGAGGCTTAAGAAATTCCCCCCACCTTAATCCGAGTTTCTTGTTGAATCCGACAGAGATTCCCCTTATCTACTGCTTTCAGAACTTCAAAAACTTCTAATCACCAACAAAACTACTTCACAAACTCTCTAAAATTCTAAAATAAGAACTTCTCACACAAGAAAGAAAACAAAGTGAGAAGAGGTTCCAAGAATAAGGCAAGAACAAGTAAAGAAGGAAGTGTCAACTCTTTGCTTTGGAATGAGAAGAATGACAACATGAGGGGGTTTATATAGAGTTTCATGAGCACTAGAGGATGGTTTGGGCATGCTCACACTAGGAAACCTTTCCATTCCTCTATGGGGACGTTTTGGAATGTATAGATTGAATGTGCACATGATTTAGAATGTGGGTTAATTTGCTTTTCGATTCCTAGTGTGAACACAAGATATAAGCTTTATTTGATTTCCTATTTATGTGTGAACACAAAAAGGATTTAGAATACTTACTATTCTTTGATTGAAAGTTAATCTAGGTGTTATATTGTGAGCAAGGCAACTTTCCAATATGTTTTGGTAATGGATTCCTTTTCTTATGCACACCAAATCAACAAGATTTGGAAATCGTCTATTTTGAATTAGGAACTTCTAATCTTGTTCATAAGGTGTTTAGAAACATTTTTTAACAACTTCTATTCTTAAATTAGAAACTTTTAATTTGGATTATTTGGGATATTTTAGGTATGTCGAGCATGGTATATATGATCACATCATGGTGCACATAGAATCATTCATTCATGGTTTCTTAATACTAAGTGGGACATCTCATAGGGGTGGCATACCTAATCATTTTCATGGCACATGGGATCATTCTACATAAACTTAAATAAAGGAAACGTTTCATGGAGCTTAGGGTAGGGCGAGGGTACACATGATCATGGTGTTCCACCCTTGTGACTTGCACATGCTTAGAGTGGCCATGAGTTTATGGATTCACAAAAATCAAATAAAAATTAATATTTCCTTATTTACAAGGAATTATGATTTATAACCTATAGATTTAGAATCACATGAACCTAATGCGCATTTTAAGGTATGGTTTGGCCTAAGGTGATTTTTCCTCAAAAACTTTCCTTATTTAAGACCCATTAAGGTTTTAGGCAAATGAAAATTCAAATCTTGGCCAATTGTTCTAATTTTTTGATATGTCATTCATTTTGTTAGTTCATGTCATTTCATTTTGTTTTGGGTCATTTTGATCCCCCGAAGTACCCTAAATGATAATTCTTTCTAATTTGGACCCCCTGAAGGGCGTTTGGCAAATGAAAACCTTAACGTCGACCAATTATTCCAATTTTTTGGATATATTTTCTCCTTAGTTGGTTTATGTCTCCATACTTCATTTCAAGTTGTTTTGGGTCCCTAAGGGGCACTAAATGAGAATTTTGGAACCTACAAAATTTAGTCCTTAAATGAGTCCGATTTCATTTTGCACCCAAATTTATTGAATAAGTGATAAATTTCATTTAATTGAGTACAAAGAATTTAGGGTATTATAGGAAGGGGTAGAGTGGTATGAGACACTTGAACCTGAAAGCTTAGGGGAAAGCTTGGAACCTTGCTATGCTAGCTTGATTATATGATTGTATGATATGCATGCTTTACTGTTTATTTACTTCGGGTCATTTTGATCCTGCGAAGTACCCTAAATGACAATTCTTTCTAATTTGGACCCCCTAAAGGGTGTTTGGCAAATGAAAACCTTAACCTCGACCAATTACTCCAATTTTTTGGATATGTTGTCTCCTTAGTTGGTTCATGTCTCCATACTTCATTTCAAGTTGTTTTGGGTC
>JAJIYU010008506.1:0-17935 GCA_030144865.1 Tinospora cordifolia | reverse complement strand
TTGGGATATGCCCTAGTGCAACTAGGCAATAATAATGATTGATACCAGAAATAGTAATATCCCGGTGTTCAAATAGAAAGCAAGAGTGACTACACACAAATGTAATTATGTAAATACGTTGCTTATGACGAATGTGAAAGGTTCGACAGTCGATGTGTTACAATCAAGAAAGTTGGTTCGATAATTTTGTACATAATGGTTTATGTAGATGACATCATTATCACCAGTAACTCCTATAATCATATTCAACAGTACATTTCTCTCCTAGGCAAACAATTCTTGTTGAAGGATTTAGGGGAGGTACATTATTTCTTGGGCATTGAGGTATATTATCAGACATTTATCTCACACAAGAAGCCTATATTCATAATTTACTCAAGTGTACTGACCTATATTTTTGAACATTGAATCGACGAGTTTGATTTGTAATTTAATTTCATGTATGAATTAATGAATTATAAATAAAAATATTTGATTTTGTTATAATTGTATAAATTAATGTGTATACTAAATGGAAATACGTGATTTTTATGGCAATGATATTGATTAATGAGTGTATTAAATAAATAAATAATGATGGTAATAATAATACTACAAATGCATTAAAAACTGAGTTGCTTAAGAAAAAAAAAGATGAATAGAAATAATTAATCGCCATATTTATATGTGTGTGTGTGTGTATTGATGTAGGTACATACATACATACATACATACATACATACATACATACATACATATATATATATATATATATATATATGTATGTATGTATAAAGATGATGAGTTAGTTGGGAAAAAAATAGAATAAATGAAAGAATAAAACAAAATAAAAAGATGAGATAATGATGATTGTGTGGAAAATAAAAGGCATAATAAAACACATGAATAAGATGATATATATGTATAAGGTGGATGGATAGAGTATCTTGACAATTTGGTGTGTCTCGGTGGGACCCACCCCAAAACAACACCTATAAAAAACCCCCCTTCTCATTTCATTCATGCTCACACCAAGCCGTCTGGGAAAGAGAGAAAATGAAGAGAAAAAAAAGGGAGAGAAGAAAGAAAAGAAGAAAGGAAAAAAAAGAGAAAAAGAGGAAGAAAAAGGAAAAAAAAGAAAAAGAGGAAAGAAAAGAGGAAAAGAAAAAGTTATTCATTCTCGAGGATACAACGTTTTGAGTAAAATATTTTTACTTCTTTTTAATTCATAATTGTAATGAAAGTTATGAATTACAGTTTTTCCAGTGTAGTTTTCAATAAAGGTAATAGTTTACTGCGTGACCTAAAACTAGAGCGTGTTCTAATTAGGAGTAAAACTATATATATATCATTGTGTTCAGATCAACGAGTAAAACATAAATATATAATTTATTAGTACCCATGTAGGCCCTAAAAATTTATATAGTAATTAGAAATCAACATATAGGGGATATACCTATTAACATTTAGTTGGCGGGTACTGAAATGTCCAAAATGAAAGGATTTTTGGAGGTCAATTGATATATTAAATTTGTATTTATGCAAATTGAGGATTAATGAATAAAATTATATATAAAGTTATATAATATTAAATTATAGGAAAAATGTTATACAATGTTATATATATATATATATAATGTTATATAACATTATGAAATACTTATGGGAAACAATGCGTAACATAAAAAATAATTAAAATTTTCATATTTATTGTATTAAACGGCCAAATTTATAAAATGGTTGGTTATTATATATCGAAAGTGAGACACATGTCGACAATGTAGGGTGTTGGTATTTTGGTTCAATATTAAGGGTTTAATTGCACCGACTGACTTTGTTGACCACGTTGACCCGATTGATCAGACAAGTCAACAAGTGTTAGGTTCAGTTAGAGTTGACAGTATTGACCAAAATTGACCAAATCAATAAATATATCATAATTGATTGAGTCAATCTTTTGATTAAACAATGACTATAAAGTTAGATTTGAGGCAAATTTCATGTAGATATTAAGGAAATCCCGTTGATTATGCAGGATCAAACGTTAGTGGGACGCGACTGATTACGAGAGAAACACTGGGAGCTGATAGTCTTGTGAGTAATGTTTTCTAATTTATCACTTAATTGATTATTTTGTTTATAAATGAAATGTTATTACATATTACAACGTATTTACAATCTTTAAATGAGATTTTCAATAAAAATGTACACTGAATCTCAAGGTCAGGGTGTAGGTTAGGGTATTGGATGTAGTTTACCACATCGAAAAGTTGTCACACCTGGAAATACGTTTTGTACTGGTTTATCAATTGACTCCCCTATTGAGGATCTGAGGCCGCTATACATGAGGTATGAGCTTGTGGTTTCCCATGAAATGATATGATAATATGCCTAACTGTCGGGTATACTTGCTCGAGTAGATTTATTATTGCTTTGTAGGCTATTGAGAGCTTCAACATGTGTTTTCAGTAGTAAAACTGCTTTCAAAATGGAAGGTGTACGACTACATTGTAGATTTAACATTCGTTAACTGTTGCATTCATTTTAATTATTATTATTGTGCATGCATACATTACATCGTTTTATAGAATTCATGTTCTAAGTTATAGATTAGACTATATTACTCATTGAGCCGTTGTGGAAAAATTGGCTCACTACTCTAATATTTGAGATTCTTCTACTGCTTATGAAGGAAAGAAGGTGTTCATCGCGTAGTGCACACTTATTTTATTTTGGTTGGTTTCCTCAAGTGATTTACTATTTTGAGTGTTAGTATGATATATAGGAAGTAAGGAAAACTTTGTAGATATTTTGACTATCATATTTTCATTACTGCTACATAGAAAAGATTGTATATAATCACTTTTTATTTGATTTAACTATTTGTTGCTATTATTTGTTTTAATTACTTCTGCATTCTCTTATGGTTACTCTAATAGTGTTGTAAAGATGCTTAACAGTATTGTGATGAGCTCAGTTTGGGAATGAGTTTGTCAGGATATTATATCGATCGATTCGTCCTTTACCCTAGGGAAGGGGTCTCGACATCAAGAAAGCAAGTATGCTTAACTACAAACAAGTTTCTACTCCTTGTGTGGTTGGCAAACATTTAACAAGCAAATCAACAACTCCTTTCTCTAATGCAACCATGTACAAAAGTTTAATTAGAGGATTATTATATTTAACCAACACAAGGCCGAATCTTTCTTTTGTTTTTAATAGATTGAGTCAATTCCAACAAAGCCCAACAATTGATCACTGGTAGGCAATAAAGCGTGTTCTACGCTACATCAAAGGCACTTCCACAATTGGTTTGCACATCAAACCAAGTTCACGACTAGCTCTAACCTCATTTTCTGATGCTAACTAGGCAACATCTCCCAAAAACTAAAAATCAGTGGCTGGCTACTATGTTTACTTTGAAGATACCTTCATTATGATAATTGAAAAAATAGCAAGTTGTGGCTAGATCAAGCTTGAAATCAAAGTACAAGAGTCTTCTTGTACTGCAACTGAAGTTACTTGGATTCAATCATTACTCAAAGATATTCATTACTAGATCTTCGCTTGTCCAATCATTTGGTGTGACAACATGAGTGCCAATTCTCTCGCAGCTAATGCGGTGTTCCATGCATGAACAAAACATGTCGAAATAGATGTTCATTTCATTTGAGACAAGGTGTTACAAAAACAACTTCAAGTTTGATACGTTCCTTCTTGTGATCAATTAGTTGATTGTCTAATGAAGCCCATGACTTCTTCTCGAATGTCCCTCATATGTTCCAAGCTTGGGGCTGTTTCACCACCCCTACGTTTGCGAGAGGATATAAAAGAAACCCACTGAATCACTACTCTCCTGTAGTAGCAACATGTGACACCCCGGCTCCTGGTATCCGTCTCTGTCTTTGTTGAGACGATCCGTCGCGGGGCCACATGCAGAGACGGCGCATGCCCGTTCGTTCGTTCGGCGGGAGACGCCGGGTTATTTGGTCGTTCTCCGAGAGCCAAATGCCATGTGGTTCGATTCCTCTTTCTCATTCAATCCCATGTTTCAAACCTTTCTTTTAAGCAGGTTATAAAATCAAAACTATAATTTGTAGTGACCATCGAAATACTCGTTCCTTTCAGTAGATGTGAAATTCATTAAAAATGCATGAAGCGGAATTCAATTCGTTCATAAATCCATAGTGAATTCATATTCGGCCAAGTGAAATACTTTGCAGCGAAATAACATTTCGAATTCATTTTTAAAGCATAGTGTGATGGTAAAACATGGCCCAATGGGCTTAAGTTCCAAAATATTTAATTTACATGTGAAACAGTTCAAAGATAAAAGAGGATACATGCTCAGTTCAGTTTAAACACTAAAATATTATTTACAACAAAATGATACAACGGTAAACTCAAAGAAGACTGTAAACTGTGACAACCTCCCAGTGAGGTCACTACCCAAATGATTGCCTGTATACTGGCTTATTCCTGCGGTGTCAATGATCACCTATAATAGAAAAGTAGGGCGAGCTCGAGAACCTAGTGGATCATCCCTATACATCACTAGCATTATACAAACCAGAATACAAAACATACAATCACTTTCATTACATTAGGCCTTTCACACAATTTCTTGTTTTGTTATCATCTAAAACCGAAAGAGTCCATAACCTTCGGTATCTCCTGTGTGGTCCGGTAGCGAATCCGGGGGTAATGCCCAAGGGCTGGTTACCTTCGGGACCATAATCTAAGGATGGAAGTCCGCAGTGACTCTTCGTCCGAAGACACAATCAGCTGTCACAGTCAGCTCGGGTAGGGGCACCCACGATGACAACCTAAGGCCAGTTACCATGTCGGTACGTGGAGTTATTAAATCTTAATTTAATCTTCTTTAGTCATAAATGTCATTCAAAGTTATACCCAAGCATCAAATGTAACATTTAAAGTAAACAAATCATATATGTTCAGCCATTCATGGGGATCAACTCATAAAAATCTCTATCTAAGCATGTTATAACATGAACAACCATGCATCATGGATATATACCAAGTCAATTCTAAACAAGGTAAGTCAAGCAAGTCCTAGCATGCTTCTAAACACATTCTAAGCTAACCAAACATCATGTTAAGCATTCAAAATTTGGATAAGGCTAGGGAGTAAGAAAATCACACCCACCTTAGCACTCCTCAATCTCGTGCCTTGCTCCTTGCCGTGCACGCCTCAGATCATCAATCTATAGGATTTCTAAATAATGAGGATATGTGAGTCTAAGCCATTTATGGAATAACCAAAACTCTAAGGTTTGTGTTCTTGGCACAAGTGTTTCACAATGTACCCAAAATCAAAACAAAACAAGGGAAAACTAGTGCATGTCGCATTACCACGGCAATGCTTCGCATTGCTGCTGTCGCCGGAGTCTTTTTAAGCATTGGCACGGTCGCCGAAGTCAGCTATAGATGCTTAGCACCTCGATACTTGGTCAGTAAGTTTAAGACACAGATCAACTCAAGGAAAAACAATTTACATTTGAGAAAAATGTTTTTGGAAAGCTAGGAAAACAAGATCTCAACAGGGTTTCGAGATTTGCCTTAGTACAATACCTTTTCCAAACGTGTCTCAACCCGAATCCACCCTCGTTGATGTTGCTCTTGGCCGAATCTGAGCTTGAAAACAGTAGAGAATGGTTTGAAAGAGCTTAAGCCACCCTTAGAACTCAAAAAGAAAACTTAAGAAATGAGATGAGAAAGTTTGGTGAGAGCTTGAGAGAGAAATTAGTGATTTGCAGTGGAAAAATCTCATATCTAGGGTTTTCTGTGCATTTTCGTTTATATAGAAATCGACAAATTACCGCGGTCACTGTAGCATTACCGCGGTCACTGTGCAACTACTACGGTCACTGTGCAATTACCGCAGTAGACGGACTGGTGCATGTTGTTAGTTTTCTGGGTTTTCGCCTAATTATCGCGGTCGCTCAAACACCAACTGTGCTCACCAGACTGACTTCCCTGTTTCGTTTCTAGGTTTCTCCTGCAATGACCGCAGTCACTATAGGACCGACCCCGGTCACCAGAATGATGTATTTTCCTTCGTTTTCTGGGTTTCTCCTGCAATGACCGCGGTCACTATAGGACCGACCGCGATCACCAGAATGATATTTTGGTGTTTAGGGCTTTTTCTTTGCCATTTCTTTGATATTACCCTTACATTTATTTAGACTTATAATACCTGGTTTTCAAGTATTTTTGGTTATTTTTATTCTTTTATTAAGTTTGTTATTCTATTTTTTAACCGTTTACTAACGACGTGGAGGTCTTATAGACTTCTAGGGTATTACACAACGGCTCACTCTCCAACAACAACAACAGTCCACTCTCCTACAACAATAGCAACCAACTCTCCTACAACAACAACTTTTAGAATTATTCCATGTGCAAAGACGCTACCGTTATACTGTTATGATTCTATTTGATTCAGAGAATAAGTTAGTTATGAAAACCTTCCTGAGATTGTTACACGTAGCATTGTAATTAATGGTTGTAATTCACTGCACAGCTCTATATAAATAAAAGTGAGACTGCTTTGTATTTCATGGAGCATAATTTTCTCTGTCTGTTAGTTATAATTTATGTTTTTATTCATGAAAGCCTAAAGCCTAAACCCTAAATAATATTATAAGATCTTCTTAAACATAATTATGTTGTCATTTAATACAATAATTAATGATTCAATGGGATTAATTGGATTTAAAAATTTCAAGATTGAGGAAGCTCAATTGCTTAATTGCATTGTTAAAATAAGACATGACATTTAAAGAAGTTTGATTGATAATCGTTCAAAATATTTGCAAAGAAATAATAAAAAAATGGCCTTTTGGATGGTTTGTTTTGAGCCTTAATGCCAAAATGGATAACAATTCATAGCTCATAGTCTATAAAAATGCCTACCCCATAGTTTACTAAATATTATTTCTTTTATAAAATTTCAAGTTAGAGTGAGGTGACGATTCTTTATATGTATTTTATGCCATGCCATGTGCCATATAGGCGCCATGTTAACAGTTAATTATATAGATTGTATATAAGATAGAATTCCAACAAAATTGAAAAGGTGTGTATTTTTTTGTTAATTTTGAAAGATTGAAAATAATTTGCAAAAAAGTGAATTCATCGAGATTTTTACGTCTATTAACCTTAAAATAAAATAAAAATTTAATGCAACCATAAATTGCTCTTATTTTTTATGATATTGGGTTTCGTTCTTATTTACCCTTTTATTTTTTCAAGTTAAAAAAAAATTCTGTTGTTGTAATACTAGTTATTGTGACACTCTTGTTTTCTCTAATCTATGTTATGTTTGTATTGGATACGCTGTTAAGGGTTTTACTTTTCTCCTTTAGAAAATAAATTACTTATTAAAGTAAAGATTAGGTTAACTAATTCAAAGATAAACATATAATTAATCTGAGATCAAAATTTTATTTATTTAATTTTGTTGCTATTAATAAAAGCATGAGGGCAGACCAATTCATACATATAAGTTGTAAAAATACTGGGGAATGACTATCACCAAGGGATCCGTGGCGCAATGGTAGCGCGTCTGACTCCAGATCAGAAGGTTGCGTGTTCGATTCACGTCGGGTTCAAAGCCCCGAAGTTGGATACCCATTTTTAATAAAATTTTTTTAAGGCGGCTGAGATAAAGACACGTGAAGAACAACAAATATTCAAAAGACGAAAATATCCTCTTTTCAGGAAATGCCTAAAACACCCTCATCTTCATTAATACGATATACGAACGCAAACCTAAAAACCGAAGCCTCCAGCACCGGAATCAAATTCCGGACAGACTAAAGACCAGAAAAAGCTCAAAGAAGAAGACGATGGAACACGAAGAACATGATCAAGACCAGAGCGAGCACGAAGTGTACGGAGGGGAGATTCCCGACGAAGGAGAGATGGACGCAGATATCGAGATGTCCAGAGCCGATGAAATCGACGACGAAGATCCTAATTCCAAGGAGGTTTGGCTAATTTTTTTATTTTTTCTGTGTTGTTTTAGTGCGAAATCTTTACTGCCTAGATGATCCAATGCGCGAGTTTTTCTGTTGGTTGAAAATAAAAATCTGTTGACAATGGATCCTTTTGATTTTGATCGGACGCAAAATCCCTAACCTTTCTTGTGTTTTAGAACTTGGAGGAGATGAAGAAGCGGCTGAAGGAGATCGAGGAAGAAGCAGGCGCTCTTCGCGAGATGCAGGCCAAAGTCGAGAAGGAAATGGGCGCTGTTCAAGGTTTTTTTTTTTTTTTTTTTTTTTTTTTGGCAATTTATTTTTATTATTTTATTTTATTTTTATAAAGGGGAATTTGGAGCTGATGATGCGTTTTTGACTGAGTTTATGGAGATGTTCAATCTTTTGGGTAAATTTCAGCAATTCCTTTTTTAGGATTTTATGAATGGGCAGCCTCGGATAATCTTGGTTTTAATTGAAGTGAGGATGTAGTA
Source organism: Tinospora cordifolia (assembly GCA_030144865.1). Lineage (NCBI taxonomy): Eukaryota > Viridiplantae > Streptophyta > Magnoliopsida > Ranunculales > Menispermaceae > Tinospora > Tinospora cordifolia. The sequence continues at coordinate 9,462 of JAJIYU010008506.1, read as the reverse complement.
ATAGTGGTGCGTGAGTTTTTGTTAGGGATTGACTCTGATGGGATAAGGCTGTCTCTGTATTGATGTTGGTTTTGGTGTGGTAATGTGGACTGAGCTACTGGTTTCGTTAAGTATCTAGTGATAAGTGGGTCCCAACTTTGTCCTTATTTGGCTTTCAGTGGAAACAGTAATAGTTATCTTCCTGTAGTCTGTTTAGATCTCCACTTTTTGCCATTTTGTAGTCTGCTTTAGGAAGGATATTTGGTTTTGGGTGCAAACCAATCGATAAGCTTACATGTATGGAACTTCATTTTAGCCTTTCTTACTTGAAAGTTAAAACCATGATTAGAAGTTTTGGCTAGGAAATTCTGTATAGAGAGCATTCTGTGAATGGACTGTTTTGTATACACAGCATTTTCTGTTGAAAACATGCTGTACAAGGTCTTTCGAACCATCCTTTTCTCCAAGTTGCTTTTAAGGCATGAAGCACCTTATTGGTTATTCTAACGCTTGTCTTTAATCAAACAAAAAACTGCATATATATAAATATTTAACATATCATTCAGTTGACTTTTTTGGTTTTTATGAAGGTGCAATTTGGTGAGTATGAAACTTTTGGGAGTTATTCCATGTTCTAATTTTGTTGTTCATTGCTTATTTAGAGACGTCGTTCGTTACTTTTTAGATGCTGGTAGCCAGCCATGCCTTGGTTTTCTAACTACTTACCATTGCTTTAAAACTGGTGTATTAAATAAAAAAGTACTGAAAAATTACTGCAAATGTTAAGATACAGAATATTAATGCAAAGATGGAAATATCGTTTACTTTTTAATTTCATTTGGAAAATTTTAAATTCTTTGCATGCAATGTTAACTATAAAGTTAAATATATACTTTACTATTGAGCTATCGTTGCTTGGTTTTGCAATAACTTTTGATTATGCTTAGGAACTATGTGAATGATCTAAAATTGTAACTAATTAGAAGTGAATGAATGGCTGTTAAGATACAGAATATTAATACAAAAATGGAAATATCTTTTACTTTTTAATTTCATTTGAAAAAATTTTAAAATCTTTGCATGCAATATTAAGTATAAAGTTAAATATATACTTTACTATTGAGCTATCGTTGCATGTTTTTGTAATAACTTCTAATTATGCTTAGGAATTATGTGAATGATCTAAATTTGTAACTAATTAGAGGCGAATGAATGTAAAAGGTATATTTGCTATTTGAAAATGTTGCTTGTTTTGCAATAATATTTGTTTATTCTTTATTCGTAAAAAGTATGTGAATGATCTATAATGGTAATAAGTTCAACTCCCAACCCTTCTGCTTGAGCTTCTCCAAATCCCCTGTGATAGGTGGGTCTGTCTTACACCCTAGGTTTCTCTAGTCCTGGCCTTATGAGTGTGGGGCCTTGGACAACTAGTGGATATAAGGGAAGGATACGGAAGTCTAACAAAAAATCTGAAATGGTAACAAGATAGAGGAGATTGGATTTATTAATTCAATCGCTGAAATGGAAATGCTGAAAGTGGCAATAAACAGTTGATTATACTTCTCATTTCTGAAGGCAGGGCTGACAAGTGGAATGATTGCATACGACTTGGGATTCTAATATCCTAGTATTTCGGATATTGATCAAAATAATTATAATGATGAATAAATTGAGTTCATTGGATGCTTGGGCAAGTCACTATCATAAGAAGTATGAGTTTGTAAATTATTGTGATAGTTTGATGCGATCAGGCTTTTATGGCATTATTCTGGTATGCTTTTCTGGATTTTCCTCTATTTTTATTTTTCTTTAATCATCCCACATTTTTGGGATTGAATTTATATGAGCATACATGTAGTTTGAGAACATAGTTTTTGTGCTGTTGCCACTTTTTCACTTTTTTAACTGATTTGATTATTGTTCAATTATTTTTCCCTTAGTAATCGAGAAGCTTTTTTTTTTTTTTCCTTGCATTAATGGCCATTTGTTTGTGGGAAATCATAAACTGGCAATCCTGAGGGACTTACAATAAATTATTTTAGTGTTGTTAGACTACAAATACATGAGTTTTTTTGAACAATGTGCTAAAAAACTCGTCTTGAATAATGTTGCAATTATGTTATTCTGTTATTGTTTCTGATTTTTTATTACCTTTGGTTGATTGTATTGTGTGCAAAGACCCTTCTGGTGCTGCTGCGACACAAGCAGAAAAGGAGGAGGTGGATTCACGGTCAATATATGTTGGTAATGTAAGAGTTCTCCATGCATTTAGTTCACACCTTTAATTTTGATAGAATATTCTCTTATAATTATATTTCTATTCATCCTTGTTAGATCCTTTATTTTCTTACATCTTTGTTTGTTCTATAAAATGCTTGATAGTAGCTGATCTCTGCTGCAGATAGCACTATTGCAATATGAACAGTAGTTGAATTTCCTTTAGGTGATTCATGTGTAGGGGTTGGACCAGTTGTTGAGCTAAATCAAATATAGACAAGTATTTGTAGAATAACAAAGAGTTTAGAGGCTACAATTATTCTAAGTGGGTTACAGTTAGAACAAAGTGAGACTGCTAGCCTGTATGGTAGATATGTGACCTTAAGTTACTTACAGAAGCTTGATATAATAATGGCTTCTTTGCTTTTTGAGCAACAGGATCTGTCTAGACCCTATTTATAAATGTATATTACTTGTGTTGAGATTTAATCCTGTTTGATTTGGTCTTTAAATATAGTTTCTCACTTTTTTGTTTCTGAAAACTAGAACGAAAACAAGCTGCAAACACTAAGTTAGTCAAATGTTAAAAAAACTGGAGAAGAAAGAAAGTGATTATTGAAATTTTGCTTGGACAATTGGCCAGTTTTTAAATCACGATCTAATTGAAGCGTTACTTTTTTTTAATATCGTTTGAGTTTTTATTTGCATATTGCTTTTTCTTTGCATGCTTTTCTTGACATATTCGGCTTGTATATCTCTCTTTTTTCTTCTTCTTCTTCTTTTTTTTATTTTTTTATTTTTTATTTTTAATATAGACTATTGGGACAATGTTTATATTTGGGAATTATTATCATCTTCATTCTATATATATATCAATGTTGTCAAGACATGCCTTAATGCCCAACCCCCTCGAGTGCCTAGGTAGTGACCAGGACAATATAGGGGGATGTTTGTAAATTTTCTTTTTTTTAATAACTTGAAAATTTTTTAAACCCTAAATTAATAAGAAATAAGTAATATTTAAAAATAAATAATATATTATTTATTCTAATATATTGTCTATTTTATACACATATATACGAAGTAAGAGACTAATGAATAAATAAATAATTTTTAAGGACATCTATATAATTATTTTATGGCCTGTCTTAGACCTAACTAGACCTTGCTTAGGCCCTACTTTACCTTATAAAAGCTTAGCCTTCATCCATTTTTTGCTAAATAGAACTACTATTAATTATATAGATGATATATGATTTGGAATTTTGTGTCATTGTCAATTTAAGAGCTAAGAAGCATGTATTTTACTTGAAGGATATCAAATCATATGTACTAACATTAATTGTGTAATTATTGGTAACTTTTTTCCTCTTGGTATCTAGTAAATGAAGTATATGTTTTAGAAAATAAATTTGCACCCTTTAAAAAGGGTTAATAGGCGAAAATATCCAAACCTATTCAAATTTTTGCAAATATATCCTAACCTTTCGAAATTAGCAAAAAAATACAAACCTATTCAATTTTGCTGCAATTGTATCCTGTACATTATCTACACACTTAATTGTCAATGTGTCGTTGATTTGGCACATGAGCTAGTATATGACATCACATTAAGTAATATTATTGCCAACATTGCCCTAAATTTTAAAAAATATTTTCAGAACTATGCCCAAATCCATATTCTTTGTAGTCTCGCTAGCCATTGGAGCTCATTCTTTCATCTTTGATCTTCATCTTCTTCCCTTCGTCTTCTTTCATTTTCATCGCCATCCATACCTTCACGATGGGTAGAAGATGTATTGAGATTGAGAAGATTGAATGTTCAAATGTCTATTTCTCCAAACGACGGCAAGGGGTTTTCAAGAAAGCAAGAGAACTTTTACTTCTTTGCAGCATTGACATTTTAGCCATTGTTTTGTACCCTGCTAGAAAGCCCTTCGCATTCAGTTCTTGTTCTTGTTCTTATTCTCAATGCACGCCTGAATCGCTAATTAATCATTATCTTTTTTTAAGAAAATCCTGGCAAACGCACAGACTCATACATAGATTTTACTAGAAACTATGACATAATGTTTCCTACTAAGATTAACGAACAATTAAGGAACAATTTATATAAGAAAATCGAAATAATTCCTCGTTCTGTACACCTTCAAAACATAATCTCAATAAAATCAAAATTAGAAGAAGTAACGAAAAAACACTAGTAGAAGATCTTGGCAATTAGAATGACAACGCCGCAGACCTCCTTGATCTTCTTCCCGGCTATCTTGAACACGAGCTTCACCTGGACAACCAGAGGCTGCGACGATAGCAACATTCCCTTGCTAAAACCTGGAAGTAACTGAATTGAGAGACATTGATAACCGGAGCATTATCAGCGGCAAAGAGGATTCGATGGTGGTGCATACCTCTGGCGTTACTGCAGCCTCCAGGATGCTTTCTATGCTTTCCAATATGACTGTGACCGACGCTTACATGGCCTCTTTTCTTCTGGTTCTTCTTGAATCTGGTCATCATGGTTGGTCTCTGTGAAGCTCTATCCTCTTTGTTTCGGTTGAGACATTAATCGTTATCTTCAAAACACTTCTTCTGTGAAACCCTCCTCCTCCTCCTCCCCCTTTGTTGCCGTTAATGAATCTGTGGAAAATTCTCGTATTTTAGGTCATGATGTTCATGAAAAAGAAGAAGAAACTAGGGTTCCGTTTTCTCAAATACCTAATACTCTATCTCTATATGAATCATATCTTGAGGATTTGAGATATTAGACGTAGGTGGTGGCAAAATTGTTCACAAGAAATTGTCACAGGAAAAGATAGGGATTTTGTACTTCCCATCGATGATCACAACGGACTGTCTTAATTTGAAACCTTCAAATTAAGACATGTATGAACATCTTATAGTAAATTTATATTACATGTGTGATGTCATAATAATTATTTATCTTAATATTTAAATGCTTTTATGGTATCATAGAATCATAAATAACATAAATAAAGTTTGGAGCTTGAGGTAGTGATTGATTTGATTGATGTATTATGGTTGTATGATATGCATATTAAGTTATATAACATGGTTATATAATGTATTATTGTATTTATATAATTTGAATTGGGTCAAATACAAAAGTAAGGATGTTTTGTTTTTAACTCTATGAACTTAACTTGTAAAATAGTAGGTAATGACATAATTTTTAATCACAAATTTATTTTGAATTAGGTCTTGATCTACTATACAACTTGGATGATTTCTTTATAATACGATGAATTTTAGTAGTAAAGTAGTATATAGTTATATAATTTTAAACTTAGATTGAGTATTTATCTTGTTCTAGCAATAGAATGTATTAAGAAATGTTCTTATGATAATGATGTATTCACATTAAATTTATAAGAAAATGTGCTTTCAGGCTTTTTTTAAGGGTTTGAGTGGATTGATATTTTGAAATAAATATAGTATCTGAAACACGAAAATTGCAAAAGGTATAGTGTTAAAGATGACGAAATGAGAAAAAAGGAGGGGGGAAGGGGTAATTAATAAAAATCACCTTGCCCATCCCCCCTCTTTTTGAAGTTGCTCAAAGTGTGAGCGCTTCCCTCTGACCCAAGTATTCGACTTGACCCACCCGACTAATGGGCGTAGTCAGGTGGAACACCCAACATGGTTGGGTTAGGCTAGGATTTGAGTCAAACCTGATCTGTTTAAAGCCTTACTTGCACATCCATATGAATGGTGTTTTACCCTTTGTCACGAGCTTATCGTTGGTTCTCTAGATTTGCCCGTGTGGCGCCTCGAATACTCCTATTCTTGGCTAGCCATTCACACAAACTCATCTTAAATAGCTCACAGAAATCTTAAACACATCTTCGTATCAGAACTCAAGGTTAACTAGCTTGTTTAAGACTATTGGATAACTCAGGCATCTCGGTATACAGTGTCGCACTTGATTGTGTTTAATCACTGTGGATGGCTCTCCTGAATGCGTCCTTCGTTGGATGACTCATTTGAGTGCATCCTCTCTTGAGCACACTCGAGCACGATGGCTTGAGATAGCTCAATATGTGCAACACAGACATCGGGTGGCATACCGACGTCTTATAGCCAACTCTGAATCTTTGTGGGTTCTGCACCGCACGCCACTCGGTGGTGTCCCATAACTTATACCAAGTCATGAGAACTATTACATCCCCTTTAGAATGAAGATAGCCGATCCCTTGGGTTGCACCAAGGAGAAGTTTTAAAGATGAGTTATGACCTGTCATCAAGGAGATCGGACCATGTCCCTCCCTATGATAGACTTTTAAGCTATCTCTCTCATCTCAAATGGAAACATCAAAATGTGAGGCCAATCATATTGGGCCTTTTCTTAGGCCAAACGAACTCCAACTGCGATGAAACTTCACGGACCCTCTAATTAGGTTATGGTGCATGTCCATACATGACCATTACACTTTGGCAGATCCTTATATCTCATTTGATTGATGACTCAATTTCATGGTACTTTTTAATGTGATAATGGGGCGGCAAAATGGGTCTTGATTAGATTAGTCTTTTGCTGGTGTTTTTGCCTTGCACTTGGACGAGATAACAGTTCATGCAACAATTCTTATTACTTAATGAACTCAAAACATGAATGCATGTTGCACTTATTTACGTCACGTCTGTCTTTTGCTCTAGACTAATGGGAGTTAGATTAGTTAGTTATTGAAAAGCAAGAGTTTTGTGTGGTTCCTTTTCTTTTTGTAAATAATAAATTCTGAACTATTACTTCCTTTTCCAAAGAAGCTCCAGGCTTGAATCTTTGCCTGATTCATTACACTAATGCACATAATGTTCTTTCTTTAACTGGGGTGTATTATACTTTGTCAAGTATATCACTGTTCAATTGGTAATATGAATTTAAACTATCATTGGCCTCTCTAAAATAAATATGGTACCCCAACTCTTTTATTTACGGTTCAAATTATGTTATAGTTAATTGTTAATGATAGGATACACATAATTGGTGACATCTCACTGATTTTGTTCTCATGGAATACTCATGACTATCACACACTATTGTAAGGGATATTTATTTATTTTTACTGCATCTTTTATATTGCTATTCATCAGCAGGTGATCCTTGAAATTCTTTATGCTCTTTGCATATTTTGCATCTCTTTTATAATTCCTTTTGTCTTGTCATATATCTCAGGTTGACTATGCGTGCACTCCGGAGGAAGTTCAGCAGCATTTCCAATCGTGTGGAACAGTTAACCGAGTGACAATCTTGACAGACAAGTTTGGTCAGCCAAAAGGATTTGCTTATGTTGAATTTGTTGAGATAGATGCTGTGCAGAATGCTCTCCTGCTTAATGAATCCGAGTTGCATGGTCGTCAATTGAAGGTTCTTGGATTTTTAATTATATAAATGTTTGTAAGCTATGGGTTCTACTTAATTGTATGGTGTTGTTTGATGGAACTTTAGGTGTCAGCTAAGAGAACCAACATTCCTGGAATGAAGCAGTACAGAGGAAGGCGGCCAAATCCATATCTTGGTTTTAGAGGCCGAAGACCATTCATCCCAGCACCCTTCTTTCCTCCTTATGGATATGGGTAAGCTTCAAATTTATCCTTTTTTTTTTTAAAAAAAATTATTTTTAGGATCATCCCAAGAGTTTCCAGACTCTAAAATCATTGTTGAAATATATAACATTGGTTACTGTGGATCTTTCTTTTTTGACAACAATAAATTATGCAGTGTGTATCTCAGATTAGTCTTGAAATTTTAGAAAATTGAAATAATAATGGTCCTCTATGGGGACTATAATTTGGAGAAAGTTGTATAGTGTTGGAGTTGGATGGATAATTTGCCTTTCCCAATTTACTTATCTACTTATCCGCTTATCTCGGTTAGCCTTTTCCATAAGGGTCAAATACAAGTCTTTAGGTTCCTCCGTTTTTTTTTCTTTCTCAATAAGAGGGGTTCAACCACCCACAACCTCTGAGGCTTACCTACCCAGCTGAGTCATGTCTATAATGAATACATCTTCAGGCCTAACATTCAATTCAAGTCAAAATAATGTTCTTCAAAGCTGTAATGTTTAGGTCCAATCGAGCTACGCCACATGATCCTGACCTTACCTTTGAAAAATGAAAATTAGATCCCAGGTTCCAGATAGATTTAGAAAGTATCTCCATCGAAAAGATGATTTCTTATCTTTGTTATTTGAGTGTCCTCGTCTTAAAATCCTTTTGTAGACAATTGCAGTTAAAAGCGTTGGGTATGACCATTCCAACTTCTTAAAAGAAAAAGCTCAATTATATATTAATTGATAGTATTACCTCGTTTTTGGTAAAAGAATGTAAAAAAGACAAAAATCAACGGAAGTTTTATTTATTTTTATCATGCATCAAAATGCGCACAATTGCATTAATGTTCTATGTCACTGTGTCATTGTTGCTATTAATATTATTGAAATGCTTAGTCCTTTTTGTCTTTAAAATTTAAGAATGATGCCTTTACAACAACAGCAAGATGTTTCTATGGTAGAGCAATAATTCTTTTGATGTTCTATGTTACTTATCTTGTACCATGTATATTTATTTAAAGAAAAGAGTAGAAACAGTATATGTTGTAACTTCAATCTAATGGTAAGTAATTAGTAATTTTTCTTTCAAACTATGCATGAACCATTACCCCCTTTTCTTCTCTTCCCTATCTCTAGCCTTACCCATTGGAGAGGAGCATTCTCTCTCAATGCTAAATATTTGTGTTCTAATTAATAATTGTTAAATTATTGAATTCAACAAAACTAAATCATTGTGAATTAGTCAGAGTTGTTAATTTATTCAAATGATATTAACGTGATTATCATTGTAAAGGAATTAGTATTTAATATACTTATATTGATTTGCATTTATTGCTCCAAATTAATGAATCTGAAATCATTGAAGTAAATCCCAATTCGATTAACTAAGCCATGCAATGATTTGTTCCAATTCTAGATTCAAATAATAATGAACAGAAGATTGCATCTAATTTCAAATCTTTAAGATTTTTATTAAACTCCAATGTTTAATGGCTCTAAAATCTGTAACTATAAATTAAAAAAAAAAAAAAAAGAAAACCTTGTAACAGTTTTGGCCTACATACCTCATCTAGCAGGGGCTATCTTTTATTATTCATATTAGTATGATACTAGTTTTCTTCCCCTCCCCCCCCCCCCCTTCCCCCCCCCCCCCCCAAACCACCCCCCCCCCCCCCCAGCACAAACATTCCTCAAA
>JAJIYU010008505.1:0-17939 GCA_030144865.1 Tinospora cordifolia | reverse complement strand
AATATTATAACAAATATTTAAATCATGTTTTCGAACATTTTTATATTTATTTAATATATTTAAGAATTTATTTTCGACGTGTACGCGTTATAAAAATTTGGTTTATTACAGTTGTTATATAGATCCTACACTATGGACAAGAGTTGGATGAAGGTTTTAAATAGACTTAGTAAGACATATATAGATGGGGTGAAGTCATTTATCGAATTTGCAAAAATGAATATAGATCAAGATATGGTTCTATGCCCTTGTCAAGATTGCTTGAACACCGAAGAAAAACAAATAGATGACATGGAAAAGACATCTATATCTGTATGGTATATCACAATCTTACACAAGATGGATAAATCATGGAGAGGAAATGCATGACGGAGATCATTATGAGGAAAATGATCCTGTGATTATATGATTTGGCAAATAATGAGGGTTGTCAAATTGATGATGTCTTCGAAATCTTTGAGGATGTTGAAGGTGATATTTTTGAGAAAGAGGAGCAAATGAAGTGAATGAAGAAGATTAAATGATGCCAAGGGAGGCTTCTAACTTTTACACATTGTTAAAAGAGGCACAGTGTGAGTTAGATCCAGGATGTGAAAAATACTCTATGTTATCTTTCATTATAAAAATACTTCACTTGAAGGTGCTTAATCACTAGAGTGATAAATCAGTCAACATGTTATTGTCATTATTACATGATGTACTTCCTGAAGGTTCAAGTATCCCTACTTCATATTACAAGGCAAAAAAGATATTGCGTGGATTAGGAATAGGCTATAAATCCATCCATGCATGCAAATATGATTGTGCATGATTTTGGGGGGATAATGAGAAAGATAACAATTGTCCAAGATGTGGTGAGTTTAGATGGAAAATAAATGATTCTAAAGGAAACAAGATTCTACATAAGATCCTTCGTTACTTTCCTTTAACACCTAGATTGCAAAGGCTATTCATCTCACGTCATACAGCTGAAGACATGCGGTGGCATAAGGAAAAAAGAGTAGAGAATGATAATGTATTAAGACATCTTGCAGATTCAGTTGCATGGAAAGATTTGATAATAATTACTTATGGTTTGCTAATGAACTACGATATGTTAGATTGGGATTAGCCACTGATGGCTTTAACCAATTTGGCAACATGAGTAATTCATATAGCATGTGGCCAGCTATACTTATTCCATATAATCTACCTCCATGGAAATGTATGAAAGAACCATTTTTTATGTTGTCACTACTTATACCTGGTCCTCGTGCACCTGGCAAGGATATGGATGTTTCTATGCAAGAAATAATTCATGAGTTAAAAGAGCATTGGGAGCATGGTGCTTATACTTTTGATGCTTCTGTTGGTCGTGTGTTCACTATGCATGCATTTGTGCTTTGGACGATAAATGACTTTCCAGCTTGTGCAAACTTATCTAGATGGAGTACAAAAGGATATATATCATGCCCATTTTGCAGAGAGGATACGTCTTCAAGTAGATTGCGGAGTAAAATATGTTATATTGGTCATCGAAGATTTTTACATCTTGTTCACTCATGGTGAAAGAGTAATGCATTTGATGGTAAACAAGAGCATAGATTGGAACCAAACAAGTATTCTAGCTATGAAACTTTGCAACAAGTCAATTTTCTCCAATGCAAACATGGAAAACATCCTAGTAGAAAAAAAAAACATAGTCGTGATGAATTGAATTGGATACATAAAAGCATTTTCTTTGATTTACTATATTGGCATAAGTTGAAGTTGTGGCACAACCTTGATGTGATGCATATAGAAAAGAACATTTGCGACAACGTTATTGGAACATTATTAGACATTGAGGGGAAAAGTAAGGATGAAAATGAAGCTTGTTTAGATATGACAGACATGAACATTAGAAAAGAGCTACATATAAAGTTTGTTAATGGTCGTTATATAAAGCCTCGAGCAATATATACACTTGTTTTGAATGAGAGGCAACGTTTTTGCGAATTTTTGAAGACCATTAAATTTTCAGATGGTTATGCATCAAATATTAGCTAGTGTGTCAACATCAAGGATGGTAAGCTAAAAGGTTTGAAAAGCCATGATTGTCATGTATTGTTACAACAATTACTACCTATTGGCATACGTGGTTTCTTAAGACAAGATATTGTTGCTACATTGATTGAGTTATCAAGCTTCTTTCAAACCCTTTATGCTCGAACATTACATTTGAAAGAGTTGGATAATTTAAAAGAGAGGATTGTAATAGTGCTATGTAAACTTAAACAAAATTTTCCACTAGCTTTTTATAATGTAATGGTTCATTTAGCTGTGCACTTGCCTAAAGAAGCAAAACTAGCTGGTCCTATATCATATAAATGGATGTACCCAATCGAACGTTTTTTACGAACATTGAAGGGATATGTAAAAAAATAAAGCCATGTTTGAAGGATCTATGCAGAAACATACATTGCAAATGAATGTTTGACATTTTGTTCCATGTATTTTTGAGGAGTTGAAACTAAATTTAGTCAACGAGAAAGAAATTATGACTGTGATCCTTTACTAAGGAATGATAGGTTATCAATCTTCTCACAGAGAGTTCGACCTTTCAATTTGATTCAATACAATCTCTTGAGTCAGAAGGAGCTTGACCAAGCTCATTGGTAAGTTTTACAAGATAATATATTTGTGATGTTTAATTTTTGTGTATGTTTTAAATAGTGAACATACGGAAGAGCTATTGAAAGAGAGTGTTTCACACATAAATGAGAAGCAACAATAGTTATTCCCATCGTGGTTTAAAGCAAGGGTAAGAAAAATTTTTACTCACTTTACAATAGTATGATTTCTTAAATCGTATTGCTTAATTTGTGTGATAAACTCCTTATTTGTTTGTTTATTTTGTAATAAGTCCAATCTATGCGTAGTGAAAATGATGAAGGTGCAAACGATAATATATATTCTTTGGGTTGTGGTCAAGATATTCAATCAAAAAAGTAATCATCTTGTATTGTAAATGGCCTTCAATTTCATATTGTGGATCATGATAATCGTTATAAGACTCAAAATAGTGGAATAGCTATAGAAGGAGATCATAATGGGATGTTAATGACTTTTTATGGCATGCTGGAAGAAATTATCGAATTGAATTATCTCTTTAACAATAATATTATCTTGTTTGAATGCAAATGGTACAACACCGATCCTAGAAAGTCTTCAATAAGAGAAGACTTTGGATTCACATGCATCAATACTAGCACCACTTGGTATGAAAGTGATCCTTCCATATTTGTCGATCAAGCACAACAAGTTTTCTACATTGACGATATGAAGTTTGGCGGAACGTGGAAGGTTGTGCAGAAAGTCAATAATAGACATCTCTGTGATATGCCACAAAATGTGATACAAGAATTAGATTCTGAAAGTGAAGATGTTGACTGCAATGACAATACTTATATATTTTTGCAATCTAAAAGTAAAACCATTGAAGGGCATCATCTTATGGACAATGCACCCAAGATCTTCATAGGGATGATGTTGAGCCTGAAGACGTAGAAGATGGAAAATTAGTCCTTCACAATCAAGATAATGACTTCATATATAATGTTGATAATGATGATATAATAAATGATTATGAAAGTAATGAAAATTCATATGACCCCAATGATGATAGTGATACTGAAACATAAGTGAGTCTTTTTGAATCACTTACTACTCTATGTTGTGTTAATCCTTTGTATATGTAAAATGATGATATTTATTATGTCTAGTTTCTTTCTATGAATATAGTGCACAATGTTCATTAATTGTTAAATGTTTTTTGATATTATTTGTAGTTCACATTCAATATGGCACCTGGGAATTGATCTATTAGACCTAAAACTACTACAATTAATGTAGAATCTCTAAATGTACGTCTTATAAGTACGTAATAATGCTTTCTTTTAAAGTAGAATTAATTTGATGAGATACTACATATTAAATTGAAATGTGTTTTTACTAATAAGTGATTGTGATTGTGATTGTAGGTATTCGAATGAATGTACAAAAAAGAACAAGAGGCCTTAAATTGAATAGGATGGTGCAACTGACTGGTCGAGTGACAATTAATATTCATCTAGATATTGGTTAAGCTTATTTGTGACAATTCACCCGCATTTGCAAATGATTGTGAAATAATATAGTAAGGACTTTTGCCCCTAAGAGAGTAAAAAAGTGGGGAGATATTTCTCAAGATGATAAACAACTTTTTTATCAACGCATATTAGTAAGTTGCATTGATATATGTTTGCTCACATTCTACCAATGTTATCCTCCTTTCTTCACACTCAAATTGCATTTGTTAACTAGGAAAATTTTGAATTGGATATCTCAATTCCACATGTTCAAAGATGTTGTAATCTTATGATGGGGCAAAGATATAGTGACTTTCGTAGCAAATGCATTGCCCATTTCAAAAAGTTTGCCTCATTAGATGTTGCACAAAACAACCCATATGGAAGGCTTTCTAAGGATGATTGGATTTGGTTGTGTGAATTATTCAATAGTTATGATTATAAGGTACAATCTTTTATTTCTCAGAATTTACGCAATGGTTTCTATATCTAATTATTGAACATTTACAACGTAGAAAAAGTGTCGAATTAATTCAGTAGACTATAGCAAAGTGCGATACTATCATAAAGGCGGGTCAACATCATTTTTAAGCCATTGGGAGGGAAAGGTAAGTAACTAGAAGTGTTTGTGTTTTATTTTATTATATTCATGAAATTAACTCCAAGAATTTAATAGAGAAATATTGCGATTGGAGAAGAGTTGTCTCGAATTGATTTGTTCTACAATATGCATTATAAAAATGTTGTCGGGTGGATTTCTAAGGATGCAGAGACAGATTATGTATGAGAATTTAGTTCTTTAGTTTTGAATATTCAAATATTTATTTCAATTTTTAATTTACATGTTAATACATTAAAATGATATTTATTGATGTCAGGCAAGAATGCGAGAAATGCAACTATAAGCACAAATTCAATCTCAAAATGGGGAAACATTTATTACTAATGATGAAATTTGTGATGAGGTGATTACTTTGTTTACTTATTACATATAATATATTTATTATTCATTCATTCTTTTCTTTTTACTAACAAAAAATGCAAATTTAATATTATGAAAAGGTTTTGGGGCAAAGGTCTGAGTACATTAAAGGTTTGGGGTATGGACCAAAACCCAAGACATGTAGGTCAAGAGAAGCAACATCGAATAAAGAAGAAACCACACGCTTGAATGAAAAGATTGAGCAATAAAAAAAAATTAAATGAGCAACAAAGTACTATTGATTCTTTAACTGAATGACAAAAAGTTTTTGAAGACATGATAAGCTATCTTATGACAAATAGCTACTCCAACGTGTCTTCTTTTCATGCAAGATTTTCATCAACTTAGGGGCTAGACTCTTTGTCCACTTAGCTACCTAATTCCCAATAGTTGTCAATTTGACTTTTTGAGTTTCATTTTTTTGGTGCATTTCAATATTTTAAGGAAATGCATTAGTTTAGGTTGATTTTAGTTGTCTTTTTGTGCATTGAGTCTTTTTGGTGTTTTGGGCAATCATAAGCTTTCTATGTTTCTAAATCCCAAAGGACATTTTGCTAATTTTGACACATCAATGGTGTTCTTCAAGGTTGCAATGTCATTAGCTTACTAGAAAATACTCAAAAGATTAAAGGTAATTATACATACTAATTCTTAATTTGATGACATAATTAATTAAGTAATATTTAAATAAACACTAATTTTTGTTTTAACATTTGTTACATGACATATACAGATTGATGGACTAAAATGGTGGCATGCACTTTACTGCCATGCTCCTTTGACTTATGGTAAGAATTTTGTCCTTATACAATTTTTCTCTAAAATTTCTTGCATTTGATTATTACTTCGATGGAGATTTGTTTTTATTTCTTACTTTCTAGAATTGTTTCTGTCTAATACACTTTTGTGTTGGTTTTGGTAGTGTTTCAACCATTGTGTTTTTTTATGTTGGGTGCATTACGTTTACTACTCTAATATAGATTCTATTGGTCATTTTCATGTAATGATGTCAAAACATAAAACATTTATTCATGTTGCTCATGTTATAGAAACGAATTAAAGATTAGCATATTATTTAGACATAGAGTGTTTGGAGTTATACTACTCTGTAGTATTCTTGTAATATGTATGTTTCTTTTATTTTTGCTTTTTTAGGATAAATTTGGAAGTTGTGAAGTTTATGCCTCTACGTGTTGAATGGATAAAGAATGTTGGAAGATGTTTAAGGTCAAGGTTCAATTTCTTTTGGAATAGGGACTAAGTGATCTTATAAAATCTTTTTGTTTACTTAGACATATAGTTCTACTAAATGACAAATCAAAGAGATATGCAATGAATGCTTGTAACTTTGTTTTATTTTTGTCATCTAATCAACTCATGGTTGATTCATATTAGGATGCCCATTGTTTATATAAATATACACATAATTCTTCTTTTTCTCTAACTTAGTCTATTTAAAAACAACCCAAGCCCATTGCTTGTCGCATGCACTTGTGATGTTCACTGCCCCTAGCACATCTACCATTTCTTTTGAAATTTTTGTCTTGAGGATTGTTTAACTCAAAATCAGCCTACATTTAATTAATCATCGAATAAGCAGATTCATGATCTTATATTGAAGTTATTAGAATGTCATCCTTATGCGTACACTTCTCAGATAAAATTTGTCATCTCTCTAGATAAGGAAACAACAAACCTTTCTCTAACTTGACAATTAGATGGATAAATGCCATAAGAAATTTAGATTTCATAGTTGTCTTAGTATGCATTACAAACAAACAACATTCACTTGGTTGATTCTCATTTGGTTCTTTTACAAAATTAGCGTTCACTTCCTATATGAGGAGAATCTTCATCTACGTTTCTTTTTTTCTTTGTTTTTTGAAGTTAGAAATGGTTCTAATTAATGTGGAGAGTTGTTTCTTTTGTTGGGCATAATGAATATTCACGCTATAATAATCGTTGTAACTCTATTTGCAAAACTTCTTACCTAGATTGTTGTATGGCGGGATTGACCTCCCTGTGTTTTTGTTTTTGTTGCTCTTCTTTATTTGTTTTTCTAGTTAAAGTTGGTGATTTTTGGTGGGCATGGCTATTGGGCTTAAAAACCTTGGGGGTGTGATAAAATCGTTTAAGGAAATAGATTGTCTTGCTATAAGGAGCAATGAATGGAGCTATGCAAATATTTTGGTCCACCTCAACTAAGCAACAAAGGTAAAAAGTAGTAGTAACTTGTTGTTTTTGTTTGGTAGTATTCCCTAATGTCGATTTGGAAAGGTAAAATCCAAATCTCTCCCTCAATTCTCATTCTAAACATGATATTTGTTTATTGTTCTTATACATGTTTCCTTATTATCAAGCTAATTTTTTCTTGTTCAAATATTGTGTTTTTGTCCATTTTAGTTCAAAATTGTTGTTAATTTGTTGAGATGTGTGGGTTTGAATGAATAATGAAAATCACAATATTAGCATGTGAATTTTGATTTTAGCAATGAACATATTTAATTTATGCTAAGCTTTTATGTGGTTGTTGGCTATGATTTGAGAGTGCGCATTGATTTTGGTTGATAGTGGGCTTAAAATATTGTACCTATATTTATTTTGTGTATCTTATGAGGAAAGGCAGAGGTAGAAAAATAACAACTTTTCAGTTTATAAGCACTGTAAATTTTGATAGAGTTTCTTTTAAGGAGGAAGAATAAATGGTCTAGATTCAAATACACATTCTTGAAGAATAGACTTACTACTCTCCTTGTATGCTCCTCTAGTCCCCTTTTCCATACCTCTAGAGATCTCTAATGCTTACACTCAATTTTTTTTATATATGTTTGTGCTTTTTTTTTAAAATCTTGTACATGTACAAAATTTTTCTTTTTCAATATAATTTTCTCTTAAGAAAAGCAAGGCATAACCTCTTTTAGGCTAGAAGAGTGAACCCAAGGAAGTTTCTTTTGAGCTTTTCCAAAGAAGCTCCTTTGTAATACATCTTCTTTTCTTATATATATATATATAACCAAGTTAAGAAAGAAGCATGTTTTTCATCTAAACCTTCTTATATCACAAACACTTGCTTTTGTGATAGTGATCTTGGCTTGTTGGCATGTTCCTGAGGCTTGCTACTAGATCTCTTTTTATGTAGACTTGCAAAATGTTCCTAAGATTATCAATTTCTCTTTCGAATTTCATGTTATATTGCTCTATTTTGTAAGGATCAAACGAAGAAGGGGAACCACAAAGATGACTTTTTTATGTTTGTTAAAAGTTAAATTGATCTCTCAAGCTCATAAAAATCTTCTTGTGCTAGTAGTATTTCTCCCTTTGAGTGTTGGCATTACTAACTCGGCCATCCAATTGAATCTATTTTAAAAAAGGTTGTCATGTCAAGATAACTTATCCATTAATGTCAATAAATCTGGTGATATTTATTTCTTTTCATATCTTATTGTCTTGGTAAGATCCAGAGGCTTCCATTCCTGCACGCTAAGACCATTCAAATAACAACCCCTTTGCTCATACTTGTTGATTTATATATGGGGTCCTTCTCCCCTAATATTTGCTAGTTGTTGTCATTACTTTATCAACTTTACTAATGCCTTTCTGAGATTTAGACTTTTACCAAGATTGTAATTTGATACACCTCAATTATTCATTGATTTCATAAGAGAAAGTGTTTGGGATATAGTTTTCTATACACATTGTTAAAAGCAAAAGAATGATGTGAGCTAAGGAAGTTTCTTTAGTATCTCCCTTTTTTAACTCCTCCAGATTGTATAGTTGTTTGATTTGTACCTTTCCACACCTACTTATATGGTTGAAGTTGAGGAGACGAAAAAGTGAGGAGGAGATGAAAAAGTGAGAGGGAGAGAAAAAGAGAGAGAAGAAGTAGTTATTGAAATAGTTGCATCAATGGCTTTATCTCTTAGATTTATTATGTTTTATTGACAATATGTTTTGGTAGTTTATCCTTTATGTATTAATTTCCTCTGCATTAATTGAGCTTACATTGATTATTATCACTCAATTCTTCATGTTCTTCAATTTGTAATTGAGCTCCTGCAAGTATTAAGATCTCTGTGATTCTATTCAAACTCCAAAGTCTTAGCTCTTTGATTTCATAGGCTTTGCACCTCATAGTCAAGTGGCATCGAAGGTTGATGTTGAATTCAGATTTTCTATTCAAATTAAGAAGTTTCAACTCCAACAATTGATATTCCTTGTAAAGGAAAAACATCTCTTCAGCCAAGCATGAAACTAGTCTTTGATAAAGAAATTAAGGTTATTTTGGTAAGTATTTTTGTTGACGATTTCTTTTTTCCTTCCTTTCTTATTTATTTAAAATAGTGACCTATTTATTTTAAGAAATATTTGTAAAATTTATATTTCTTAAATTTTCTCGGGTTTATTTTGGTTGGTAGTGATTGAATGAGACCAAACTCGTCTTTCTTTTGCTTTCCTTCATTTTTATATAGTCCTCAGCTTTTGCAAATAAATAATACATTATACTAATTTTGTTTGTGTAGATTAAAACTTTTTATGTGACTTTGAAAGTCCATTTCAGTATTCTTATTTATGTTCTTGTTTATTTCCTCATGACTCATGGGTTGTTAAGATTAGTTAATGTTAATCAGTCTTTGTTTTAATAACCATCAAATAGTTATAGGTATTGAAATGTACATCAATTAGTCCCATTTCTTTATTGATAGCATAGAGCAAGAACATTTTTATTAACTATTTTTTTAGTTTCCAACAATTTAGAACTAGGAGAGTCATCTGATGGGTGGTCTATTTGCTTTAGATTGGAGTGATCACCAAAAGATTTTATTGCAAAGGTTGAGTTATATAATCTAGATTTGTTTTCAATATTGGCAATGGTATTCATGTTCACTTTCATGGCTTTATCAACATCCATTTTCATGAGAAATTTGGCCATCATGTTGTGGTTTTTTCTTAATGCAAAATAACTTTGTTATGCTTGCCTTTGTTCTAGCTATTCTAGATTATGTTTTAATATGAGATTTTGGATTTGCAGGATGTTGAAATAGGGTTACTGCTACTATAATGGAGACAAAGACCGAAAAAATAATTCAACTGTTCACTCTAAATGTAGATAAACTTCGCTTGAAGAGAAGTGAGCAATTGAGGAAAACCTTCAATTTCATTATAGATAGTAGTTAACTTGGTAAAAAAAACCTTCAACTTTATTATCTTTTGTAGATATTATTGATATAAGTTTTATGTTCTTAATATGATATTGTACAAAAGATAATGTGTAAGTATTTTCTTATTTATTAATGAATGTTTATCTTTTATATTAATTATGAGTTTATATTTTAGTAATGCACAAAATATAAAAAAAATATTTTTAATATTTTCAACTAAAAGAAAAATTACAAGACATTCAACAATATTATTTGGTTGTTATTAAAGGATATTTACTAGAAATTACATTTTATAATTAATTATATATTTTAGCAATAAAAATATTTCAAAGACAAATATAATGTTTTACTATAAAACAAAAAATTTTGTAGTTAAATATACAATTTAGCAGTAAAAAAAAATTGTTGACAAATATAGGCTTTTATCTATAAGTTTCATTTCATAGTTAAATTTATGTTTTGGCTATAAAAAAAATTTCGTTGAAAAATGTAATTTTTTACTACAAATCTCATTTTATAGCTAATTTTTGTTTTTAGCAATGAAAATAATTTATAGACAAAGATAATTGTTAACAACAAAAAAATCATAGCTGATATTTCTTAGCAATAACTTTAAAAATCGTTGCCAAATCTACATGTTTGTCACCAAAATTAATTTCGTAGCTAATTATATTTCGTAGCTAAAACACTCATTCTACTATGAAATTATTTTTTATTGCCAAAAATTAGAGATGATACATTTTTTTTCATTGCTAAATACAATCAACGACAAATATTTAGCGATGACCTTGCAATGAAAAATTTTTATCGCTAATTACATTTGGCAATGAAAGTGTGATATTTGGCAATGAAAATCTTTATAGTTAAAAGTGTTCCTTGTTGTAGTGCTATGTAGTATGAAATGCATAAGAATTCAGGGTTATGGAGGAAGGCTGGACTCAAAGAATGATAGACCATGTGTAGCGAATGATCAGTAACTTTGGCAGAACGAGTTTCTCTATGCTCACTGGTATGGGATGGTGGAGTATAGTGGGCTCAGGAAACTTAGTTATTGAGCAATTTGCAAAATTGTTTGGGTGCAGCTCTGTTCTGGGTGAAAACCTAAGTGGAAGGGATAGAGTGAAATGGGACACTTGAACCTGAAAGCTTAGGTGGAAGCTTGGAACCTTGCTGTGCTAGCTTGATTGTATGATTGTGTGATATGCATGTTGTAATGTTTATTTACTTTGAGACCGTATCTTGTACCCATACATGAAAAGAACCTAGAAGCATAAACTATTAGGTCACTGAATGAATGGAAGACCTATGACATGAATCTTGAGTCATGATAGTACGAACATTTGATGAGGCAAACACTGACAAGGTGTTAAATTTATAGATAATGGCTAGAACAAGAAGGTATACCACTCAATCCACCACTTCTGATGAGACAGTGCAAAG
Organism: Tinospora cordifolia; assembly: GCA_030144865.1. Classification (NCBI taxonomy): domain Eukaryota; kingdom Viridiplantae; phylum Streptophyta; class Magnoliopsida; order Ranunculales; family Menispermaceae; genus Tinospora; species Tinospora cordifolia. The sequence goes on along the minus strand of JAJIYU010008505.1, from coordinate 6,270 downwards.
GGATCAAAAAATACCTGCTGGCATGGAGGACCGAATGGAGAACATGATGAATGAAGGTGCTCGGAGAGTTATGGATCAACTGATGAGGCTTCTATCATAGATACTCTCTTAGACAGCTCCTCAACCTCAAGTACCTAAATCCATCTAGCTTCAACAGCAAACACCTGTGGCCCAAGATCCCGAACGTCAGAGGGATAAGGAGGGTTTGGAAGATGAGAAACAAAGGAAGATGTTGATAGAGCTACAGAAGCTCCACCTTCCTTCATTTGATGGTACTACAAATTACATCTCGGCAAACCACTGATTCCAATAAATGGAGGAAATTCTCAATGCACTGAGGGTAACTGGGTCAAGATGGGTGGCACTGGCCACACACCACTTCGAAGGACCAGCCAGAAGTTGGTGTTATATGATGAGGATGCACCCTAATACGGATGTTAATGCTATGAGTTGGGAGAACTTCACACAGATCTTTTATGAAAAGTTTTTTTTGGAAGCGACCTTAAGCAAGCTACAAGAGGACTTTGTTCGAGTGAATCAGAGTGACATGACTGTAGTTGAATATGAAACTAAGTTCACCGAACTGGCCAAATTCTCACCAGATCTGATCAAAAGGAGAAAAGGAAGGCCAATTGATTTGCATAGGGTCTCAAGATGGATATTCGAAAGATAGTGAAGACTCTGGGCCTAAAAACTTACAAAGATGTCGTAGAAAAAGCTCTAACACTAGAACAAGAACTCAACCTAGAACAAAGGTTGAGGAGAAAGAATAAAAGGCCTGGGAATGAAAAAGATCATGGGTCTCAAAAGAAAAGCAAGAATGCGAGAAAAGCGCCACAAAAACAAGAGCAGACCTCGAGTTAGTTTATGGAACAGGCCAGGAGGCAAGGGTTGTGCTATGTGTGTAGACAGAAGGGCATCTTGCTAAGAATTGCCCAACTACACTTGCTCAGGCACCTAAGCAACAGCCATAGGAGGGAGAAGGTCAGAACGGTCGTCCTCAGGGGATGCAATAGCAGTCGAATGCCAATCAGGAGCATAACCATGGTTGTGAGCAGAACCAAGCCAAAATGTTCATTGTTGAGCCTCAAAAAAACTAGGTCCCTACAGTGCAAGGTATATTTTTGTTGTTTAATGTTGTTGTAAAATTTTTATTTGACTCGGGTCTTCTAAGTTTTTTATCTCTGAAGAACTAGCTGATAGGTTAGAACTTGTAACAAAAACACTACCCATAACTTTGAATGTGTCCACACCAATAGGGACCACTATGACTTCAAAAAAAATGTGTAGTTGTGACCTAAGGTTCAGGGATGAGCTAATAATAGTTGAACTATGTACTTTACCTTTTTATAGCTATGATGTAATCTTGGGGATGGATTGGTTAAACCAATACCAAGCCCAGATAGATTGTCCTAAAAGATGAGTGACCATAACCCTACCTTTGGGGAAAACCTATAGAATCAATAGAGATATGTGAAGACTATTGAGAAGTCCAACCATAGCTATATTGAATTGCTTAAGGCAAAAGAATTAGTTCTAAGAACTCTCTGAAGAAGAACCTGTTGAACTAAAAAGGATACAAGACCTAGCAGTAGTTAGTAGGGACAAGGATGTGTTCCTAGACAACTTATTCGGACTACCACCTACTAGAGAGCTAGAGTTCAAGATTGAACTCCACCCTGGAACTAATCCTATGGCCATACTTCCTTATAGAATGCTACCAGTAGAACTGATCAAGTTGAAGTCTTAGCTCGATGAGCTCCAAGAAAAAGGATTCATCCAGTCGAGTGAATCACCTTGGGGAGCTTCAATATTGTTTGTGAAAAAGAAGGATGGTTCTATGAGACTTTGTGTGGATTATCAAAAGTTGAACCAAGCTACAGTGAAGAATAAGTATCCTTTGCCAAGGATTGATGGACTATTTTATCAATTGAGAGCAGCTACTCATTTCTCAAAGATTGATCTTAGGTTGGGATGTCACCAGTTGAGAATCAAGGAGTCTGATATACACAAGACTGCCTTCAAAACAAGATATGGATACTTGGAGTTCACTATGATGCCTTTTGGTTTGACCAATACCCCAGTAGCATTCATGAACTTGATGAACCAAGTGTTTAGATAGTATCTTGACCAGTTTGTGCTGGTATTCGTAGATGACATCCTAATCTACTCCAAGTCAGAGGTTGAACACTTAGAAAACTTGTAGATAGTGTTGGACACCCTCAGAAGGCATCAATTATATGCCAAGTTCTGCAAGTGTGAGTTCTAGATGAAGACGGTCAAGTTTTTTGATCACATAGTCTTGGAAAGAGGCATCTCTATAGACCCAGAAAATGTCGAAGTTGTTATGGATTGGAAGCAACCTAAGACCGTTATAGAAATTAGGAGCTTCTTAGGCTCAGCTGGGTATTACAAAAGGTTCATCCAAGATTTTTTTAAACTAGCAGAACCAATGACTAAGCTAACCAAGAAGGGAGTTGAGTTCGACTGGAATGAGAAGTGTGAACAATCATTCCAAGAACTGAAAAAGAGATTGAATATGGCCCTTATTCTAGTCACTCCAACCCATGGTGTTACCTATACCCACTATAATGATGCTTTACTGAATGGACTTGGAGTAGTGTTGATGAAGGAAAGACAAGTAGTCACTTATGCCTCGCGATAATGAAGGTCCATGAGAAGAATTACCCTACTCACAACCTAGAATTAGCAACCACTGTATTTGCCATAAAGATTTGGAGACACTACTTTTTGGTCAGAAATTCGATCTGTTTTCAAATCACAAAAGCTTGAAGTACATCTACACTTAGAAAGAGTTGAACCTCAGGCAATGTAGGTGGATGGAGGTCCTCGAGGATTATGATTTCCAGGTACACTACCATCTAGGGAAGGCCAATGTGGTGGTTGATGCCTTGAGTAGAAAGTTCAACCACCAATAGGAAAAAAAGGGTCAGATGTATCAGTTGATTGAAGACTTTAGGTTATGGATAACCTTGAATGCAAGCAAGCCTACCTTTACAGCATGTCTTACCAACCGGATCTATTACATCAGATCAAGGAGGAACAGAGGCAAGATAAGTGGCTTGTGGGTCTGATAGAGGCAGTTGAATAGGGTAAGCATTCTGACTTTAGGTTAAATTGTGAGAATATCTTGAGGCTCAGGAAGAGGATTTGTGTACCTAAGAATGAACAGAGTAAGCAGACCATACTAGATGAGGCTCACCAAACTAAGTATACAATGCATCTAGGTGGAGATAAGATGTACCAAAACCTCAAAAAGACTTAGTGGTGGAGAGGAATGAAGAGGGACGCAACTCAACATGTTGTCAAGTGTTTAACCTATCAACAAGAAAAAGCAGACCATCGAAAATCTTCTAAAATGTTACAACCACTCCCTATCCCTGAATAAAAGTGGGATAACATTACCATGGATTTTGTCAATGTTTTGCCTAGGAATCAGAAAAGAGAAGATATTGTTTGGGTGATTGTGGATCATCTCACTAAGGTGGCTCACTTCTTATTGATTAGATCCACATACCAAGTCGGTAAGCTGGGAGAAATTTATGTGAAAGAAATCATCAAGCTTCATGGTGTGCCCAAGACTATTGTGTCTGATAGAGATTCTCGTTTTACTTTATAGTTCTGGCAGAATTTGCAAAAGGAGATGGGTACTAAGCTCACCATGAGTACAACATTTCACCCTCAAATAGATCGTCAATCTAAAACAGTTATCCAAATTTTAGAGGATATGTTGAGGTCTTGTATTTTAGACTTCAAAGGCAATTGGAGCAAGTACTTACACTTGGCAGAGTTTGCCTATAACAATAGTTATCAGGCGAGTATTAAGATGGCTCCATTCAAGGCTCTTTATGGAAGACCTTGTAGATCACCTACCTGTTGGGCTGAACTCGAGGGTCATGTACTAAGTGGACCAGATTTGGTAAAAGAAATGAATAACCAAATCAAGTTAATACAAAGGAGGCTAACTATAACACAGAGTCATCAGAAGTGTTATGCTGACAAGAGGAGAGGACTAGTAGAGTTCCAAGTTGGGGACAAGGTATTTTTAAGAATTAGTCCTCAAAAGGGCATCAAGAGGTTTGAATTCAAAAGGATGTTATCTCTGAGATTTGTCAGACCCTTTGAAATACTTAGTAGAATCAGGGAATGTTCTTATGAGTTGGACCTACCAAATGAAATAACGTCAGCTCATAATGTATTCCATGTATCCATGTTGAGAAAGTACGAACATGACCCCTCTCACATCATCCACTGGGAGGAAGTGAATATTCAAGATGATGCTACTTATGAGGAAATAGTACTAGAAACCTTGATCATAAAGTACAAAGTCTACAAATGAAGGATATCTCGTTATTGAAAGGACTGTGGAAACATCACGAGGTGGAAGAAGCTACCAAGGAACTCGAAAGCGAGATGAATACCAAGTATCCACATCTATTAAAAAAAATCCTTAGTTATGTACAAATTTTGAGGACAAAATTTTTCTACGGAGGGTAGGTTGTAATACCCTGAAAACTTTGTACTTGATGAAATAAAATTCAAGATCAATTCAATGAAATTGGGTGCAAAATGAAATCGGGCTCATTTTGGGGCTAAATTTGGGAGGTTTCTAAAAGTTTCATTTGGTCACCCTTAGAGATCGAAAACAACCTGAAATAAAGTAAAGTGACATAACACAACCAATTGAATAACATATCCAAAAATTAAAACAATTGGTCAAGATTAGGGTTTTCATTTACCAAATGCCCTTGAAAGGGTCCAAATTAGAAAGAATTTGCATTTAAGGTACTTCAGGCAATCGAAATGACCTGAAACTAAATGACATAATATGAACTAACAAAATAAACAACATATCCAAAAATCGAGACAATTGGCCAAGATTTGAATTTTCATTTCATAGTGCCTTCAGTGGATTCTAAATAAGGAAAGTAAATAAAAACCAATTTGGCAAACCATATATTGAAATTCTTACTTTTTTTCATGTGATTCCAAACTATAAGTTATAAATCATAATCCCTTGTAAATAAGGAGATATAAATTTTTATTTAATTTTTATGAACCCATAAAGTCATGGCCTGTAACACATCAACACACCAGACACATCAGGCGACTCAAGGGATTGTCCCCTCCCCTTGAGATTTTTCTCGCCTCCACAGAGTTTTGAACCCAGGACTTGGGGCTTAAGTACATAGATTTCGTGAAATCCACTACCATTAAGCCGATAGGTCAATGGTAGTGGATTTCACAAAATTTATGTGCTTAAGCCTCAGGTCGTGCGTTCAAAACTCCGTGGAGGCAAGAAAAACCCCAAGGGGAGGGGACAATACCTTGAGTCACCCGATGTGTCCAGTGTGTCTGTGTGTTACAAAAAAGGCGCCTTTTTATTATCACACCATATAGGTCGGACACATCGCACACCCCGTGCACACACACTGTGTATGTGGTGACTCACCAAGTACTGTCCCCACCCCTTGGGGTTTTCTTTCGCCTCTGCAAAGATTCGAACCTGGGACCTGGGGCTTAAGTACCCAGATTTTACGAACTTTGCTACCATTGAGCTGTTGTAATACCCTGAAAACCTTACACTCAACGAAATAAGAAATTTCCATTTTTTCAGTGAAATTTGAATGAATCTAGCCTCATTTTAGGGCTTAATATAGAAAATACAAAATTCTCATTTGGTGACCCATATGAACCTAAAATGACCCGAAACAAGGTATGGTGTCATGAACCAACAAGCTAGACTACTGTTAGCAACCCCGCAAGTGTACGGGATCGCAATAGTAATACCGGTGAGACCGGATATCGTCCTCAGGGAACGTATAAAAATCAATTATCTAAAAGCCCAATTTACTATCGATTTAAACTTTATTAAAGCTATAAATTCGATTGATTAAGAATTAAAATTAAACTCATGAAAATAGTCAAATATAAAATTGAAAAGTAAATTACTGAAAACCCTTTAGATTAATTATCTAGGATAATAAACTTTCTTTTGATCACCTTCAATTCCTATTTCAATTAATCACATTCCTTTGTTCTGTAGGTTCTAGTACTAGTTATCAAAGCCTTCTCCTGAAGTGCCTTAACACCTATTATTCTAATCACTAATACCCTCTCCCGAGGCGTACAGTTAACAGTCTAATGCATTAAACACAATTATAACGTGCAACCTCCTAGGCAATCAACAACCTCCCGGTCAATTGATTGATCTAAGTCTATAATTTGATTTTCAGATTATTAATCCTC
>JAJIYU010008504.1:0-17931 GCA_030144865.1 Tinospora cordifolia | reverse complement strand
AATACGGTATCATTTCGATGGACTGAGCCCTGGAGAATAATACTTCTTATGTGATAATCCATGTGGGACTGAGCCATGAAAAGTATTAGCCTTTCTCTATATGATAATCCTTGAAATGGTTGTGGAGTGGGTGATAATTAAAGGTATAGTCTACTATTTTCCAAGTCAGACAAGGAGTGAGACTGACTCTACTTCTGAAAGATGTAGATGTGCATATGTTTTGTTAAATGATGCATTGAAACTAGCATGATCACTATGTTGAATACATGTATGTATGGTTTAAATGTGCATGATGATTTTAAATGTTTTATCTAATTTGATTTTTTACATGATTATTTAAATGCATCTAAATGCCATTGATAAAGATTACTCATCGAGCATGTTGTAGCTCACTTATTATTTTTAACATTTCAGGAATGGATAAGAAAGGAAAGAAACTAACACAAGTAGGATAGTTGACTCTTCAGTCACTGCTAGGTGCGTAGGTTTAAGTATTTTGTATGCATTGTACTTTTGTATAATTATAATTATCATGGCATATGTAATATAATTAGAGGGATTTAGATCTTGTTATACTAGTTAAGAGTGGAACTTTGTAAATTATGAGCTTTGAGTTTTGACTAAAGATAGCATGTGGATTACTATTATCTGTTCTGAACTGATGGATTGATAATGTGTTTATTAGGTGACGAATTTATTAGGATAAGTCAAAATTTTAGAGGAGACTCTGTCAAAATTTTTGTATGGATATTGAATAGGATTAAGTGTGAGAGGCTGACATAGTATTATATACGTAGATGCCTTGTATATGGTATTATGTGCCGGTCGTGACGTTACTTTTATGAAGTAGGTTGTGACATTCTCGAGGGTTATTTTCCCATCAAAGATTCTTGAGATCATTGTCTATTTCCACCATTTAAATAGAGCTTTACATTAGTCCAATGGTTTCCAAGAAGCTTGTTCTGAGTAACAACTCATCAACAAGGTGATTCACGCAAAGTTGGTGAGGTATAACAATTTTACTCTACTCTAGTACTTATTTTTCTTTTTCTAGCATTTAATCTAATATATCAGAATGCTATAAGTCTATGAAAACATGAGAAATTAAATGAATTCATGTCTACATTCATAGATTCACATAAAACCCATGATTATGCACGTAATAGGTTAAGATTAGTAATCAAGAAGGTAAGGCATTATAAGATGTTGAATTATTTGATGAAAACCAGTAGGCTAGGTTGCTGGAAAATAATGATTTAAGTTGCATAGATGTTAAGCTGGGGTATTATGATAGAACACACAAAATAAGCCATATATGTATGAGATAACTTGTGTATATGTATGATTAAGGAATGATTGAGCGTATTTACAAGTGTTGTGATGTTTTTACAGATTTGAATGTCAAAAACCAGCAAGGTGGTTGGCTGGAAATTGAGGATTAAACATGTTTAAGTGGTTAGAAATGGGTGTGAGGCTTTACCATACATCAAATGATGAAAGTATGCATGTAAGTTGCGAATATGGCTATGATTTCATGCACTTTATGCATGCTGGTTGTGACTGAATGTTGGATGCCCTTAAAAGTATTTACAAAGGTCTAAGAACTATTTGTATGGTGAATATGCATAGTTGGAAAAAGGGTAGACCAGTCTAATGATCGAATAAGTGTAACAAATGCATTAAAAGAACGAATGGTGCACTGTTTACCATGTTGGGTAAGAGATCATTAAATTTATGATTTAAAAATATTAGAAGATGTTCATGTAATGACCCGTATTTTTGGGCATTGAGTTGACAAGTTCAACATGTATTTTCATGTATGAATTGATGAATTATGAATGAAAATACATGAGTTTATAGGGTTTGTATAAGATTTAATGAGTTGTGTTAAATAAAAAAAAAATAATAAATAAATATAATGGGGAGCTTAGTTAGAAAAAAAATGAATGAATAAAATAGAACCATATATATATATATATATATATGCACACACACATACATATAAGGTATAATAATAATAAGGGAGTCATCTTGGTGGTAAAAGAAAAATAAAATAATAAAAATTAAACTATAAAGACGCAAGGAGCATATTTTTTTTGGAGAGAAAAAAAAATAAAATAAAAGAGAAGACAATGTGGGTGAGGTGAAGATAAGAATAATGAGAGAATTACCCACCAATTTAAAAGCTATATAAAAAGGGGTCTCTCCTCCCACTTTCTCTCATTCTCTTATTCAACAAGAAAGGAGAAAAAAAGAACAGAAGGAGATAGATTCTAAAGAGAAGAAGGAAAAACGGAAAAGAGGGGACAAGTAAAAACGAAGAAAAGGAAAGAGAAAGGGAAATAAAAAGCTACCTTTATTGTGGAAATCCCTTATTTTAGGCGAGTTAACCTGTGCCTTTTTAATACAAAATAGATATAAAGTGGTGAATTCTAGTTTTTATAGTATAGTTTTCTATAAGAGTGATAGTCTATTGTGTGACCCCAAACTATGATGTATTTTCACTTAGAATGAAAGTACATAATATATATATATATATATATCACTGTATTCATATCAATGAGTAGAACACAGATATATAATTTATTTGTACCAATGTAGGCCTTAATAATTTATATGGTATTTGAAAGCTGACACATAGAGATTATAAATATTGACAATGAAATTTTAATTGACGGGGACTAAAATGTCAAAAATAAAATTCTTAACTCAATGACACTAAAATTAAGATTTTTAGAGATCAATAATATATTAAATTTGCATTTAAAAGAAAACATATATAAGATTATATAATATTAGATAATAGGTAATGTGATATATATAATTTTGTATAACATTATGAAATACTTCACCTAAAAAATGCGTAACATAGAAAATAATTAAAAATTTTCTATTTACTGTACTTAACCCCAAAATTTGTGAAAAGGTTGGTGAATGTATACAAGAAAATGAGACACATGCCAATAGTATAAGTTTTTGGTATTTGGGTTTATTTTAGGGGGTTAATTGCACCATTTGACCTTGTTAACCGCGTTTGACCCTATCAATCATTTAGGAAGTGAATGTTAGGCTTGATTAGAGTTGAATGTATTTACCAAAATTGACCAAATTAATAAATGGACCATAATTAACTGAGTCAATCATTTTATTGACCAAGGACCATAAAGTTAGACTTAAGCCAAATTTTATGTAGATATTAAGAAACCACGCTAATTACGGAGGATCAAACGTTAGCTGGACGCGGTTGGTTACAAGAGGAGCACCAGGAGTTGAGTATCCTTGTGAGCAATATTTTTTAATTTATAACTTAAACTTGTTATTCTATTCATAAATAAAAGGTTATTACATCTTGTAATATATTTACAATCTTTAAATGAATTTTTAAATGAAAATGTGCATCGAGTCTTGAGATTTGAGGCATAGATTAGGGTATTGGATGTGGTATAACATTGAAGACCGAATGCCATCGTACCTAGAGGTACATTCTATGCAGGTCATTCAATTGGCCCACTTATCAAGGATCTAAAGCCGCCATACATGAGGTATGTCCTAGTAGATCCTTAGGATATTGTATGAGAATAATCTTAGTTGTCTGGTAGCTTGCTCGAGTGGATTTCTTATTGCCTTGGAGGCTAGTGACTGCCTCAACATGTGTTTTCATCATTTAAACCATTTTCAAAATGAAAGATGCACAATTGTATTGTAGATTTAAAATTCATTAACTATTTCATTTACTCGCATAATGTTATTCTTCATGCATACATAACATTATTTTATGAATTTGCTTATTTAAGTTATAGATTAGATTACATTAGTCACTAAGCTACTGTGAACAAATTTGGTTCATTGCTCTAGCATTTCAGGTTCTTTTACTGAAGAAAAAGGCAAAAAGGTAGTCATAGCGTAGGGCTGTGTTATCCTTTTTGTGTAGGTTTCTCTACATTGTTGATTATTTTGAGAGTATGATGTACAGGGACAAGGAAATCATTGTAAATATTTTGACTTAGACATTTCGCTACTACTACATTTAGAAGATTGTACATAATCAACTTTTATTTAACTTAAATTTCTGATGCAATTATTTGTTTTAGCTACTTTGGCATTCTCTTATGATTACTTTGATAGTGTTATGCATGGCGTTGTGAAAAAGGCTTAACAATGTTCTTGCGAGCTCGGTTTTCCAGAATGCTATGCTGGTCGGTTTGTCCTTCTCCCTAAGGAAGGAGTCTTGACAATGTTGGTATCATAGCCCCTTGGTTTCTAATTAAGGAATAACAATTGTTGTTAACCTAGGGAAACATAGCCTAATCGTGAAAGGTAGGAAAACCTTCAGAATGACTTAGAGTAGCATAGTAGAATTATGAACAAAAACTTTCTAACTTTTGATTGACAAAAAGAAGAACCGAGTGAGAGTGGCCATATTATGAGGGGAATTGGACTATAATTGGGAGTTAGTAAGTTTTAAGACTTAGAGATAGTCACTTTGATGCGTAGTTATTCCTTGTTATAACACTTAAAGTTATGGTGTGCTTAATCTTGGAAATGAGGAAGCTTAATGTTTTATATAGACCACGATGCCTCCTTGATGTGGGAGACCGCGTAGGACCCTAGAGCCGATACCTGATGCCACCACCACCTCCAATTCAGCCCGAGTAGGATCCCATACAGAGGCTCAAGGCTTTGATTGGGGCATCTACTAGGGCTACTTAGGCTCAAACAACCTTATTGAAAGAGATACTTGATAGGATTAAGGCTGAAAGATAAAGGGATGATCTAATAGCACCACCTACACTAGTTTTACCCGAGATTGGAGCAGATGAGAGGGTTGCATGCTGTGCAAAGGTAGCCATAGTAAGACAGGGAGATGAGGCTGCTCATGATCACTTCCTGAAGAGGCTCTTAGACCTGAAAAGAACGCAAAGATATTGAGGTTGTTAGACTAGAACCAAATATTCTTTGCTGTGTATATGCTAGAAGATGAAGCCATTATTTGGTAGAGGGCCACCCAATAGGATACTGTAACACCCCGACCCCTGAATCCTGTCACCAACATCGTTGATTGGGCATCTTCACCTCTCGCCTCGAGACGGAATCAAGTCAAACATGCGATCACTATCACTTTCAATATTTGGGAACTGGGTCATTACTTTTGTCATTTCGTTCCCACAACCATCCAATAAAACATCATAGTGTAGAAACATAACCATTAATAATATGCATGATTAAACAAGAGGATGACATATCAACTAGGAGCAATATAAATAAACTCATAAAGGATAAATATTTTGACCCCATGGCCTGAGTTCAAATAAAATAATAAGCCAATGCTTAGCCCCATGGTTGAAGTCAATAAAAACAACCAACATAAATTAAATGTTGGTCCAATGCCCTACAACTACAAAAAAATAATAAACTTTTACTCCTATACAATCTCAACAATGGATTATATCAGATTACTCTAATGGTCATGTGGGCAAATATCTTTAGTGATTACCTAAAAAATAGAGTAGTGGGGTAGCCTCAAGAGCCTAGTGGATCATATACAACACATCTTGAACATTATCAAAGTTAGAAACACAACACATGCAAAAACTTATAGATCATTAGGCATTTGAGACACTTCAATTATTTAAGTTAATGTTAACACTGAAAGGAATCTCCTCAGTATTCTCCTGTGTTTGAACTCTTGAAAGTAACGCCCCGAAGGCCAATTCCTCATCATGACACAACTTTAGAAGTGAGGTTTCACTCGATCCTCAATCTCATCTCAACTACTACCATAGTAGCACCCAGCTAGGGTGGGAAAATACCCATCATGAAACCATATTACTGCCACAGTATCTGTATCATAGCCCCAATACATGATTAGAATATTAATTGTCTTTATTTAGTGACCACTAGCACGCATAATCTATCTCATCATCACAATACATGTACCCTAAATATGTTGATAAATTATCATGCATTAGGTCACATCAATCATGCTATTCATTAACTAACATAGATGGCATGCTCTCTAGTCAATATTGAAAACACGTAAGTTATATGTCATGCAATAAATGTATAATGACCAGCAATCAAACAAGAAAGCATTATCACATTCCTAGCATGCTTCTAAGAAATATAAAAATAGTAAACACTCATTTATATACACGTTGAGACTAAGACAATGTCATAGAGAGAGGATAGTCATCTCCACCTGATTCGTTCCTTTACTCTTCATTTCTGTCCCCAAATCCCCTTGAGTTCTTAGCCCTTAACGATTATAAACCACTTTTCAGTATTTATTGTATTTTTACCTGTCAAACTCCTAATCTAATGGTTTTTTAGGTGAAATAGGTGTGTCATTTGCAAGAGAGTGTAAAATAATTATTACATGATGTCTGGTAGTCTCTTAGTACTGTGGTATAGGAATGATGATATGGCGGTTGAGATTTTATGCATGAAAGGTCTGAAACAAAATGGTCATCACGTTACAGTAATAATGTGAGGTTGTTTTTTTTTCATGTTTACAATATACTATTGGGTTCAGTACTGCAATATTCATAAGGTCTCTTAGAAATTGTACTTTGTGGTGTGTTCCTTGTTTCTCTCATACATGGGATTCTCACTATATCTTGTTACAGATTAATGACATGCATTCAGGTAGAGGAATGTTATACCTTACAATAGCTCATTCCTCTCTTGTTTCCTTCATGCTCGTTATGCCAGAATGTTCTAAATGCGTTTAGAGTCTATTTGAATTGGAATGAGTGAAACCTCAAACATTGTGAATATAATGATCTATAACATAGCTTTACATATATAACTAATGCCTTACCTCTATAATTGTTCGTAATGGCGTAGATATTCAAAGTTCCTCACCATTTTCGCAGCTTTCTTCCTATCAATAGAAGAAGTTTGGGACTTGGCGAATTCGACTTAAAACACAGATGGGGATGAAAGGAGAACGATAGTGCAGCTAGGGTTAGTTGCAGCGCAGGATGGTCCATTTAGGGTTATCTAGGTTTATGATATATAGACACCCAGTGCCCTAGAACTTCTATTTTTGATCTTCAAGTACAATACCACAGTATCGCATCCTAGGACAACGATATTGAGATTGTTTTTAGTCGTAGTACCATGTTCCAGGACCATGGTATCACGTTTGTGCCCAAAATTTCAAGTTTTTAATCGCAATATTGTGGTATCCCAACTCGGTATCGCGATACCACATCAGGTCGCAAAATTTTGGAAGCCAATTGTAGTACTGTGGTACACTAACCTAGTGTTGCAGTCCTCGCGCAAGACTTTTTTTTCATGATTCACGACACACTACCGCAGTACGGGTTTTGGGTACCGTGATCATCATGCAGTTATTTATTTATTTTTAAGGATACTATGAGGTATTATAATCTACCTCCCTTAAAAGAATTTTATCCTTGCAATTTAAAAGTGATCACATACTTGTATGATGCCATCCAGTCAATTACTCCTAGTGAAGAGGTTTGCGTACTTCTTTCACATTTCACTCTCTCATTCCTAGGTAACGTCTTCCAGGTCATAGTGTCTTCATAGAACTTTGACTAAAGGGATTTCTTTAGTTCTGAGACTTTGTACCTTATGATCTAATATCCTGATCATCAGTTCTTCGTAAGTATTATCGTCCTGGATGTCAACTTCCTCCTAATGTATAATGTGAGAGGGGTTCGATTCATATACTTCTGTAGTATCGATACATGGAATATGTTGTGGATCGAGGACATTCTATTCGGTAAGTCCAACTCATAAGCACACTCACCAACCCATCTAATTATTTCGAACAGATTGACAAACCTTGGTGATAGGTTCCCTTTGATCCTAAAACGTTTAATTCCTTTCTTAGGGCTAGTCCTCAGGAATACTCTATCACCCTCTTGGAACTCTGAGGTTTTCTTCTCTTGTTTGCATAGCTTTTCTTCCTACTCTGAGTCGTAGATAACCTTTTTTAGATCTGTTTCACCTGTTCATTCATCTCTTATACCAGGTCAAACCCTGTGAGTATATGATCTTCAAGTTTTGCCCCGCAGGATGGATATCTATAGGGTTTGCCATAGAGAGCTTCATAAGGATCGATTTTTATACTCGCCTGGTAACTGTTATTGTAAGCGAATTCTGCTATGTGCAAATATTTGCTCTAACTTCCTTTAAAATCAAGGACACAAGCTCTCAACATGTCTTCTAGTATTTGTATAACCTTATCAAACTATCCATCTATTTGAGGATAAAATGCAATGCTCATGGTGAGTTTCTTGCCCAATTCTTTCTATAGGCTTTTCCAGAATTGAGATGTAAATCTAGAATCTCTATCTGACACAATAGTCTTGGGTACACCATGCAGCTTCACTATCTCCTTGACATACAGTTATCCTAGTTTTCTAATAGTGTTTGTAGATGGGATGGGTAAGAAATGAACTACTTTTGTGAGATGATCTACAATCACCCATATTGTGTCCTCACCCTTCTGATTTCTAGGTAAGCCACTTATGAAATCTATAGCAATATTATCCCACTTCCACTTTGGAATCGAAAGTGGTTACAACATTTCGGAGGGTATCTTGTGTTTGGCCTTTATCTGCTAACAAGTTGGACATTTAGAGACATACTTGGCTTTGTCCCTTTTCATACCTGTCCACCAATAATTCTTCTTGAGGTTCTGGTACATCTTATCACTTCTTGGATGCATCGTATATTTAGTCTAATGAGCTTCATCCAGTATGGTTTTTCTACTTTGCGCACTCTCTGGTTTGCAGACTCTATCTGTAAGCCTCAACGTACCTTCAACATCAATCTTGAAATCAGTGCGTTTGCCTTATTTGATGCTTTTTGTCAGATTTGCAATCCCCTTGTCACATTTTTGTTCATCTCTAATATATTCTAAGAGATTTGGTTGGAAAACCATTACATACAGGAATGCTTGCTTGTTATCTGAGGTTACACCTAAGTTGTAGTCACTAATGAGTTGATATATTTGCCCTTTCTCCTCATTCTTCTTATCGAACTTTTTGTTGAGGGCATCGACTACAATGTTAGCCTTTCTTGGATGGTAGTGGAGTTGGAAGTCGTAGTCCTTTAGGAACTCCATCCATCTCCACTGTCTAAGGTTCAGCTCATTTTGGATGTAGATGTAAGTTAAGCTCTTATGATCAAAGAAGAGGTCAAATGCCTCTCCATAGAGGTAATGCCTCCAAATTTTTAATGCAAAATCAAATCTTGCTAACTCCAAATCGTGTGTATGGTAATTCTGTTCATGTATCTTCAATTGTTGCGATGCATATGCAATGACTTTTCCTTCTTGCATTAGAGCCACACCCAATCCATTTTAGGAAGCATATGTGTATAGGACATATCTCACCCCATGGGTAGGTGTCACCAATATGGGGGTTGAAGTTAACCTCTTCCTTAATTCTTGGAATGATTTCTCACACTTCTCATCCCAACTAAACTTCTCTGCTTTCCTTTCAACTTAGTCATAGGTCTAGCTAACTTGGAGAATTCTTGGATAAGCCTGCGGTAATCTCCTACCAAACCCAAGAAGCTTCTGATTTCAGTTACTATTTTTGGCTACTTCTAGTTTGCTACTGACTCTACCTTATTCGAATCAATTGATATCCCTTCGACTAAAACTATGTGACCAAGAAACTTGACCATCTTCATTTAGAATTCACACATGCTAAACTTAGCATACAACTCATTGTTCCTTAATGTGCCCAACACAATCTTTAATTGTTCTACGTGTTCAACTTTTGATCTAGAGTAAATTAGGATACCGTGTACGAATACTATTATGAACTGATCTAAAACTTGTCGGAAGACTCTGGTAATCAGGTCCATGAATGCAGCTGATGTGTTGGTCAAACCAAATGCCCATATTGAGTTTTGTAGGATGTCTTGTGGATGTCTGCCTCCTGATCTTCAACAGGTGGTAACCTAACCTTAGATCAATTTTGGAGAAATGGGTGGCTCCCCTTAACTGATCAGCATGTCATCTATATTGGGCAAAGGATACTTGTCCTTTATGGTCACTTGGTTGATCTTTTTGTAGTCAATGCACAACCTCAATGAACCATCTTTCTTCTTTACAAACAGCACATGAGCTCCCTATGGTGACTCACTGGGTATAATGAATCCCTTCTCTCGGAGTTCCTCCAACTGTGTCTTAAGTTTGATCAACTCCTCTAAGCCATTTTGTAAGGAGGAATGGCTATAGGATTTGTGCTTGGATGCAGTTCAATCTTGAATTCTACTTGTTTGTTTGGTGGTAGTCTAGGTAAATCATCCGAAAACACATGTGGATACTCCTGCACTATACGTATCTCTCGAATATCTTTTAGCTCCCTGATATCGTCATCTAAAACTCGTGTAAAGTCCTCACTCTACCTTATGCAATGCAACATCGTGATCATAAGATTCTAGTGTAATCTCTGCATATCCCCTTTGACCTTTACTAGTTCACTAGTTGGTAGAGTCAATGTGATTTTCTATGTCGAGCAGTCAATCTAAGCTTGCGATTGGGTTAACTAGTCCATGCCCGGTATCAAATCATAACCATGGAAAAGTAACACTTTAAGGTTGGTAGTTATTAGTTTATCTCTAAATCTCAACTCACATGTACAAGTTTTTTGGGCAGTCACTGTAGTTCCTATGCGAGTAGATACATACAATGGTTCTGGTTATGTAAATGTCATTATTTGCAATCTCCTAACTAGATCTTCTAACACAAATGAATTAGTGGAACCTGAATCAAACAAGATCTTAACATCAATATTAAATAGTAGAAATGTACCTTCGACAGTAGGAGCTGTGTTCACCCGCCCATCCTCAATAGCAAACACTCAGGCCTAATTCTGTCTACCCTGTTGCTGCTATTGCTAGAGTTGCCTCTGTTGTGGTTGTTGCTGTCCATATCCACCTTGGTTCTTGCCCTGACCATTATTCTGCTTCTGGATCTATCTCTGTGGTCCCTGGTTTTGATAGTCCTTAGCAAGATGTCCCTTTTGTCCACCACTGTAGCAAGCTCCTTCTCTTTGAGCCTGCTGCTTGTCAACTCTACCTTGGGTCTGTTGCTTCTAAGGTTGATTTTGGTTCTACTTCCTTTGATTCCCTTGGAATTCTTTCTTATTGCTTGGTTTCTTACCCTTGTTTCTCAACCTCTACTTGAGGTTGACCTCTCGCTTCGATAGTAGTGCTTTCTCTCTACTTCCTTATAAGTCTTCAGATCCTGTGGATTCACCACTCTACAAATTTCAACTTTCAGACCTTCTACAAACTTGTGGGCCTTCATTTTCTAATCTCTTATCAATTTAGGTAAAAACTTGGCCAATTCAGTGAACTCGACCTGATACTCAGACACAACCATACTCTATGAGTCAACCTAATAAATTAGACTGCCTCTGCATTTGTGTGGCCTCTGAAAAGAATTTCTCATAGAACACCTCTCTAAATACTTTCCAATTTATGTGTCGAACATCGGTGCTCGGATCTACCTTCAACATCCACCACCAACTCTTGGCTAGTTCCTTAAATTGATGTGTGGCCAACGCAACTCTATGGGGTCTTGTAGCCCCTAGCACATCTAGGTGATCGTCTAACTCTTGGTACTAGTGGTCTGCAACCATGCTGTCAAATGTACCATCAATTGGGAAGGGTGGAGTTTCTCTAACTCTGTGAATATTGTCCTTTGCTCTTTGTCCTCAATTTACTCCTCTGGCCTTTGATGAACTAGAACCTCTGACATGAGTGCCGACTGTTGCACCAGAATCTGTTCCTGAGGTAAGGCCCTGTTAGTTGCATTGCATACTAATTATATTTTATATATGTTTTGCATTAGTTAGATAGGAATTAGGACATATTTCCTTATAATTAGGTGCATGATCAATTATATTAGTATTGCATGTTATTTATTATTTTAGAGAATTTCAATATGGATTTTATATGTTTATATGAGTGAATTAATGTTCGAGAAAGGTTTTTAGTGGTTTATGCAGATACAGGTTAAATAGGTGAATATACACCGGTAGATACTAAAGAAAACAAAGGCAAAAGATGGCCAAAACCTATGAGTCTCTGTCATGAAACAAGCCCAAATGGAAGCCTAAGTGTAGAATGAGCAAAATCAAGCATTGAAAGCCCAAAGTAGTCAAGCCCTATTCATAGTTGTACACAACAAGATGCAAAAATGCGTAGATTTTCTCGCACAACGTCAAAATCGCAGTCTACCCTAGTAGGACCGTGGTCCTCTAATTATGCAGGGAGAATTGTGCAAGACCACGGTCCTGCAGTGAAGAGGGAGATAATGTGCAAGAAAGTTCAAATTTTTGGGATAACTGCGTAACTGTGGTCTTGGACCATGGTATTGTGATTAGGGGTGTTAATTTACATTCTGTGTTAGCGTCTAATTAGGGTTTTATAGGTATTGTTAGAGAAAAAACAATAAATAGGCCCTCCTATTCATTTTTTTCATTATTATTCAATTTTTAATTCAAAATAGAGTTGATAGCCAGAATGTAGAGAAGAGCAGAACAACGGAGAAGACAAAGAACAAGATTACATATGTATCGTATGATTTTTGATTTGTTTAATTCTATGTGTCGTGAACTAGTTGCGATGTTTGGCTAAGTTTTCTTAATTTATAGGATATGATTTCAATTGTAGGAATATTTGATTTTGATTTTCAATTAATCTATTATGATGTTTTGTTTTCTATTTTGTGTGATTAATGCTTTTTATATACTAGCCATAGATAGATTGATCTCAGATTGTTAAACTAACTCGGGAGAGAGGTTTAACAATTGGATGATTAAAATATAGTCCTAGAATAATCAATAGACTAGGAGTTTGTTGAATCTTTGGGAGGTTGCACAGGAACTATGATTTTTATGCATTAGTTTGTTGGTTGTACGCCTCGGGAGGGGGTATTAGGCAATTTGACTAATAGGTATTAAGATGCTTTGAGAGAGAGTTTTAGTGAAAGTGTTATAACCTACAAAATTTAGAACCAGATTAATTGAAATAGCAATTGAGGGGGAGTACATAAGATTTCAAAATCCTAGATACTTAATTCATAAAGTATTAAATGTAAAACTTGTTTGTTTTTAATTTGCTTTTGATTTTCTTAAGTTTTCAACACTCAACTTGATTTTGAGCCTTAATAAAATTGATACTGACATTAAATTGGGATTTAAGATTAATAACCATAAACCATTCCCTAAGAATAATATTCGATTATTTACCATGTATTATTATTACGATCTTGTGCACTTGTAGTGATCTCAATAGGCCTATACTTGCGGCTCTGGTGCCATTTGTGCCTACATCTATGGCAATGACAATAATCTAATGATCTACTCAGTGACCCATCTGGTAATCTCATCCCAGAACTCTAGAGTCAACATAGCCCCAACCTGAGCCTTTGTTTGACTAAACCTGTGCTCCCTACCCTTGAGGTTCAGTCTCATCAAATGCGGCAACTCTCCTAGCATATATCTTGGATCTGAACATTTATCTACAAGCATACATCCATTCAGTCATCATATGTTGATTGAAGAAATCCCATGTATATACTTTGAACATTTATTTCTATCGTACTAGCATGACTCTAGATTCATGTCTCTAAATTCTCATTTGTTCATTGACCTATAGGATTATGCTTCTAAGTTCACAATGAATTGTTTATTTCTAGGTATAGGATTTGGTCTCAAAATTTTAAAATATTCATGATATATACATTGAAATTTTCCACATAGGCAAGGCATGTAAGCAAACAATCATACATACAGTCAAGCATATGTTACAAACAACATGCTAGCATAGCAAGATTCCAAGATTTCACCCATGCCTCTTAGTTTGAGCATTTCATACCACTCTTGCCCATCAACATTCCACCTAGGGATTTCACCACACCCAAACAATTTTGCAAGTGTCTCGATGTTCAAGGCGTCCCAAGCCCCACTACACTTGATCATCCCATACTAGCCAAGCATAAGGAAACAAGTTCGTCCAAAGCCATGGATGCTCGCCAAACATGGCTTGTCAATCTCTAAGTTCAGGATATTTCCATATCCCTGAATTCATATGTGTCTTATACCACATAGAAACCAAGGATATAGGATCCTTTCGATCTCGTGTCCTGACCAATCAAGTGTTTCGTTTCACACGTTATCAATATCTAGTTTATGTCCTAAAAGCTTTTATTTATGATCTACTATGCTACCTTGATGACACCCTAGTTATCCTAAGGTCTTTCCTTAGACCTAAGCATGCAATGTCTCCACTGCTGTAACACCCTAATTTTCAACCGAACCTCCGTTCATGTGTTGTTTCACGTGTGGATCGTTGCCCGTTAAAAATTGGAATGCTACTAAAATTTTCTTTCTGTCCAAATCTTTTTCCTTTAAAATTAAGCTCATAAACTTTTCTTCTCAAGTAAAAGTCTAGATAAATATTCTATACCAAACAGAAGATTAAGATAATTCTCTCAATACATTTACCAGATTTCTCAATATAAATCATAAATAATGCAGCGGAATAACTTTAAAAATTATTATTAAAACCAAAATTGTGAAACAAGAAAAGTCATTTATAGATAAAATAGACTAAAATTAAAACCAACGTAAATACATTAAAACAATCCAGTAAAATACATAAAACATGACCTCCAAGTCTCCTATCTCGGACAACCTCCCCAATGAGGCATCCAATTTAACTTTGAGTCTTTTGACGTAAGTTATCATACTTTACGTCCAGATGTACTTGAAAAATAAAGTGGGAGTGAGCTCAAAAGCCCAGTGGATCATTCCTACACATCACATGCATTATACAAACCTAATCCAAAACATTACAAACACTATCAAACATTAGGCGTTCCAAACATTAATTTGTTTTGGTTGTGATTTAAGACCGGAAGAGGGTTGAGATGCCTCTCGGTATTCCCTGTGATCTGAATCAAAACAAATCTTAGGTAACGCCTAAGGCCAATTACCTTTCAGAGTCATAATCAAGGGGAGTGTACTTACCTAGGTATCGTACCATCTCCCAAAGACTTCGAGTTGTCACAGTTAGCTCCGGTTGGGAATACCTACGATTCGCTTTGTGGCTCGACAATCTCAAGCAATGACATATAAGAGATGCCACCTCGATCTGCTTCAAGCTCAACAATCACACCAGTATGTGCATTCTTAATAAACCATTGTCTTATTTTTAGTTTTACAAATAATCTCAATCACATCAAGCGTCACACAATACACTAGAAAAATAATTCAAACTATGCATGCAAGTTAAAATGATAAGATCCATGAGTAAACAATAAGATCTAGATGCATATGTTCCTAGTCATGCATGCCATCCAAATGCAAGATCATGTCATGAACTAATTACACATGGATTAAATAATTCATCATGCATCACACATCATTCACATAAGCCAAACAATTTCAATCAATTTCCTAATAAGATTCTATTAACCTAGAACTATTCAAACACATGCTTTGAATCTTAAATCTATATAATACATATGAGTACGGAAGTCACGCTCACCTGGTTTTGCAGATCTTCAAGGCTCCTTGCTTCCTTAGAGATGTTTGATACTCTAACATGTGAAGATCTGAAAAACATCACTTGATCAGGTTTTCTCTTCCTTGCACTAGAATAGAAATCTAGAAGTAGCTATCTAACAATGCCTTCATTCTCTGTGTCTGAGACTTGCTTGAATAGAGATTTTATCATTTCAACATTGGACAACTGTGTTCTTATAGATGCCCTATACTAAGAAATCAATGATTATTATCTAGAGTTAACTAACTACTACAGTAATGAATGGTAGATCATACTAACCAGAAATATCGTGTGAAACATCCATTCCAAGAATGATGGTTGAAATCTTGGAGATTAGGGGATTAGAAGAGATTGTTTGACGGACAACAAAGAATTTAAGCCATCAAGTTCGGCATTGATCTTAAGGAGAACATTTGTTAAGTATTGATCATTAAACCTTGTTGGAGGAATACTTGAGTCATAATACCACAATCAACTAGATTTTCTTTTCATTCCATGGTCAAGCACTAGAAAAACTTCAATTTCAAAATCTGCATTTTTCCATCTCTTTGTTCATTAATCAAACACCACTGCTAGCATTCAAACCCACATCTCAGCTTTATCTATTCACTCATCATCTTGCATCACAACTAACACTTGAAAAACCAAACACAATTGCATCAAGTCCTACTCAAGGTCCACCAAATGCATCAGCAGTTTGTATGCCACAATCTTTGTCCCGGACCAGTAAGGCACACACAAAAACACACGACCACCATGAAAATGAATATGTAGCAGTCATGGTTTTCTCTTTTTTCCATCTTACTTATCATCTTACGCACTAAATTTCCCTTGTTTTTTTTTTCGTCCCACCGAACACCCCAAAACCAGAATTTCTGGTTTTCCATTCATGTTTCATAATCACCACCATCTACACATTACCATCACATTTAAGCCTTGAATCACATACCTCCTCTTTCCGTCGCACAAAACCCACACCATCAACTCCTCATGACCGACAGCATCAACGTCTAGTGACCCTTCTCTTTGGTCCTGCAACAACTCCTCTTCTTCCCTTCATCATCTTCCTCTCGTTTGAATCATCATCACTTTGGAACCCACATCATCACCCTCCAAAACAGAGCACGAACGTCTTCTCTGTGTCCCTCTGTTCCTTACACCCAGTAGCAGCAGAAGCATCAACAACACACCCCTGTTCTTCCTTCCTCTGCTCATTTTGTTTCTTCATTTTTCTGCTACCATACTTTGGATCACCCACAACTTCTCTTAATGGTTCTGCAACAACAGCCCGAACAACAGCTTCACAGTACGCACCAGCCTCATCACCCTCTATTTTTTTCCTCTCCTTCCTCTGTTCGTGGAACAACAACCGAAAGCAGCAACAACCCGTTGCTGACTTCATTCTCTCTTTCATCTGGCAGTGGCAACGACAACCAGTGTGGCTAGTTTCATTCTTCCTCTTCTCCACGCCAGGCTTGCAGCACATCTTCATCATCTTCTTCATTCATTTTGGCCATCATCAACTACTTGTCGTCCGTCCCACCAAGCAACCAAAGCTTGCTATTCATCATTTAAAAAAATAGAACATATTCTACATGCTACCTCTCCGTTCTTTGTTCATCCAAATTGCAACACCCTAGCCACTATAATCCATCCATTTTTCCACCGGTTTTGTCGAGACCCCTTCCATAGGGAGAAGGACGAACCGACCGACACGGTGTTCTAACAAACCTATTCCCAAGCTGAGCTTGCCCAAAACACTGTTAAGACTTTTCACAATACCATATATAACACTATCAGAGTAATCTTAATAAATGCGGAAACAACTAGAACAAATAAGTACAGTTGAATTTTTTTTTAATACAAAAGTTAATTATATATACACTATCCTAAATGTAGCAGTAGCAGAATGCCTAAGTCAAAATGTCTACAATATTTTTCTCACTTCCTATACATTATACTAACTCTCAAAATAATAAACCACGTAAGGAAACCTACCAAAGTAAACGAGGTGTGCTTCACGCAATTACCACCTTCTTCCCCTTATCCGCAGAAGAAGAACCTGAAATGTTAGAGTAGTGAGCCAATTTTGTCCACGGCGGTTAGTGAGTAATGTAACCTAATCTATAACTTAGATCAAGTATTCTAGAAAATCAATGTATGAATGCACAATAATAATAATGCGAATGAATGCAACAGTTAATGAATGCTAAATCCACTATACAATTGTGCACCTTCCATTTTGAAACAAGTTTTAATGCAGAAAACACATAAATCCACTCAAGCGGGAGAAACCCGACGGTTAGGTGTATAGGTGACGACCCCAATATGGGCCCACAGAACCCCCCTCAGGGCACTCTG
>JAJIYU010008503.1:0-17921 GCA_030144865.1 Tinospora cordifolia | reverse complement strand
AATATAACTAAATTAATTGTTTAAGCTTGAAGTATTGACATTTAAAAATAATCATGATTAAAATAATTAATTATTTACTAGCTTTAAGCGATTTCTCACGCTTATATTGCTTTAAAAGTATTATTTTGTTCTTCATAAAAACATTTTATACTTTTTATATAGAAGGTTAAAATTATTAATTTATTATATAATTACTTGCTTTAATTTACAACAAATATTATTGTGATTTTTAAAATTATTTTCATAGAATATAACAAACATACTTAAAATTATTATCTATAATTACTATTTTTTATAATCATTTTTCTCCGAGCAGAATCTTAGTGTTGATAATAATTATAAAAATTAAAATTAAAATTACTATTATTATTATTATTATTATTATTATTATTTCGTTTTAGTAATAAAGAGGTTGCCAAACTCCAACTTATTAGCAATATTTTCTAGCAAATAAAGATAAAATTTCATATCAGGATAACAACGCAATAACAAATCGTATCGGAAGACACACGCGAAATTCCCAAGTTCTCCCTACTCACCCTCTCTCTCTCTCTCTTTCGCTTTCCTTCGGTCCACCAGACTTCATAATTCCAAATATGAGACGTCACGTCGAGGGTATTCCCGTCAAACCACACCCCTATCAGACTCTTCTTATTGGTGATGCATCTCCGTTATCACATCTATCTCTTCTTCTCAAGCAACACACAGAGAACTCCAAAAACAATCAACCGCACAGCACAGAGAATCCGTCAAATCACAAAAAGAAAGAAAATCAGAACAGAAGAAGGAGAAGATGATAATGAAGGTACGACACTTGTTCCCGGAGAAACTGTGGTTCCTAGTGGTAGCCTTGGCCGGACTGATAGCCGGAGCTGTTCTAATCGGCAGCTTCACCAATGTCTCCCAACAATCTATCATCTGCTCGCTCGGTGGCTCCTACACTCCCGCAGACGACCAAACGGCGGCGACTCAGTCCCATGCTATCCTACACTACGCCACGTCACGCGTTGTCCCACAACAGTCTCTGGGCGAGATCACAGTCTCCTTCGACGTTCTCCGATCCCTGTCCCCCTGCAACTTCCTGGTCTTCGGCTTAGGTCACGATTCCCTGATGTGGGCCTCCTTCAATCCACGCGGCACCACGCTATTCCTAGAAGAAGACCCGAAGTGGGTCCAGACGGTGCTCAAAAGCGCCCCAAACTTACGTGCGCACCACGTGCAGTACCCTACGCAGCTCTCGGAAGCAGACGATCTTCTTCGAAGTTACCGGAATGTGCCCGATTGCTTGCCGGGAAAGGCGAGGCTAGTCGGAAACACAAACTGTAAGTTAGCGTTGACGAATCTGCCGGCGGAGGTGTACGAGAAGGAGTGGGATCTGATAATGATCGATGCTCCGAGAGGGTACTTTGCAGAGGCGCCGGGAAGGATGGGAGCGATATTCTCGGCGGCGGTTATGGCCAGAGGAAGGAAGTCTCCGGGAGTGACGCACGTGTTTCTTCACGACGTTGATCGGAAGGTGGAGAAGACGTTTGCAGAGGAGTTCTTGTGTAAGAAGTATTTGGTTAAAGGAGTTGGACGGCTTTGGCATTTTGAGATCCCGCCTGCCGGGAACGGAACCGATGATACCACCAGATTTTGCTAAAGTTATTAGCCTAGTGGAGGAAGGTTCATCTTTTTTACCTTCTTTCTTTTTTTAAAAAACTTTTTTTTTGAATATTTATTTGGGCTATATCAGATTATTTAGATGAGATTGGTTCGTCGATATTTTTATATGTATTATTTCTGGGTTGAGGGGTGGACGGTGGAAGGACAAATTTGAAAACCACGATAGGGAAAATAATATTTTGTTTATTTATAAATTCAGGAGTAAATTTTTTTTTTTAAAGAAAAAATTCACTAAAGGTGTTTATTCTTCTAACTTTCGGTCTCACATGATATTTTTGGTTGAATTCCTGTGTTGTGTGAATTGTAATGGTGTTGAAATTCTCTGCTTTTGGTGGGCATGGTGTTTGCACTTTGGAGGACGAGGGGCCAAAATCGACGGTGAAATGGATGATTTGGTCTTAACGATGTGGCCCACAAATTTGTATCATTCTTTGTCATCTTCTTACTATTTATTTATTTTTGAAGTGGTTTTTGTCTTCATCGTTGAGCAATTCATAGGATTTGGAGCCACCAATTTGAGAAGGCCACGTCTTTGGTCAAATCGTCTCACCCTGTTTGTTGAAAAGTCTCCGACTTGAGAAGTGGTTTATGGATGGTGAATTGATACTACTCATCATTAAGAACCAAGCAGCTTGGTCAAAATGTTGTCCTTTTTTAAAGAAAAAAAAACAAATCAGAGAAAAAAATTATGTTAAGAAGCCGATTGATATAAAGGATAATCTTGGGCACTGAGCAAATTTCTTTTCATTTTTTTACCCAATTCCGGCACATAAAAATATTGCAATTCCCATATGGAAGATCCGACTAATACTAAATTGATATGATTGCTAATCAGCAAAGTGCAATATCTCATCATCCATGAATGCATCAGATAAATAAATAGCTTCAGTACCTCAAGGTGGTAAAAATCTATTAGGTCTTAAATTTTAAGCAAGTGATTAAGTTTTAAGCAGTTTTTTTTATCTCAATTGAAAAAGAAAGTATTGAATGTCTTTTGCAGTTATGCCTCATCAAACTTAAGCTAGTTGTACGCAGTTTTAATATAATCCTGGTGATGCTCAGACACATTCCAATACCCCAGTTAAAAACCCCGTAATTTTGAGATATTCTACAACCGAAATTACCTCTTTGTAAAACTGCAGTTAGATATAAATGACTTAACGCAATTTTTGACGTGCAAGGCCAAAGTAGAGCCCACGACTGTGTTGATCGTCCAAGCTACCAAAACTATTAACCTCGAGAACTCGCCGTAACTCATTGTGGTGTAATGTCACAATCTGCCGGCGATCTCTGGTCCCGCCGACCCACCAAAGCCATATAAATGTCACCAACTGAAGCTGCATACCCTCTTTTGAAAAGATATATTTATTATTGACCTTTCGGAACATGAACGTGATAGACGGGAGCCACATTGTAAAAATTAACTAGTTCAAAACAGTAAGGGCAGTGGCGACCTTCTAGAAGGTGAATACCTGGACCTATAGATATGAACAGCACTTGGCGCACAATCCAATGTTTGCTCGTCTCTCCTTGTCTAAAAAGCAATGAAACCTGGCCAATCTCTCCCTAAAGTTGAATCATTATGCTTTTCTCCAGATTTAAGTTTTACTTTACGCATTGATAATAGTATCTCTAAAAGCAACTTCAGACAAACGTCTCCAATGGTTCCCCATACATCATCAATTGGTCTTCCAGAAAATAAATTCATTAGGAGTAAAGCATCACTTTAGTTAGTTCAGTTAGCGGGAGTCGCATCAATGTAGATTTCTTCATTTAAGAGATCAACCAAAACAAAAATTGAAAGCTAATTGTTTGATACGCTAAGAGAAGAACGCTAAGAGAAGGGGACATTGTAAAAAACACAAGCGAGAAGGCAAAAATCCAAGGACCAAGATCTTGTAAAAAACATAAGTGATAAGGCAAAAAACCATAAGAAATTTGTTAGTTCATTATTTTAAAAGAATTAGACACAACTCCTTATTGTCAAAAACACAAGCGAGAAGGAAAAAATCCAAGGACCAAGATCTTGTAAAAAACACAAGTGATAAGGCAAAAAACCATAAGAAATTTGTTAGTTCATTATTTTAAAAGAATCAGACATAACTCCTTACTATTTATCCTAGTTGAGCAAGGTCGGCCGGTGCACCATGCTGCTGCAATATCCAAGCTGTACATAAAGTCCCATCCCACCTACGACTAAAAAGAAAAAAGAAAAAAAAAAGAAAGGTAGAGATATAACATATTTAAAGGGTAAAAGACTCTCTTCCCCCTACTAAAAAAGGTCATTTCAATGTTCCAGAAAAGATGATCAAGCCTAAAAAAGGAGTAAGGCATTAACTAAGTAGTATTTTTCAACTATGGCACAGGGTGGAGATTGTTGCCTCACCATATTCGTCATTAACTCTTCTTTCTCATATGCAGTTTGAATATTTCTTAAAATGATACATGCAGAAATGACCCACGCTCACCACATCAGCCCAGGGGAGAGAAAATTATAGCTTTAGCACTGCCCAACTTAACATTGGAGATCTACAAATTTGCTTCCAAAATCCATAAATTTAATAGATGTTGAGTGTATGAAGTTCCTTGTATATTTTACTTGCAGTAAATCTCAAAATAATTCTGCACAAGGCTACATACCGTTGTTCATGAAGCTCTGGCATCTCTATTGCCTGCTTGCTCCTACCAATTATCTGAGAATTAGAAAAGCCAAAATAGACGTGCATTAAGCCCACAAGGAAAGGCTGACAAAATACATGCTTCATTTGTTTATAAATGAGCACAAGATCACCGGTTGAAGAAAGCAAATTTGCCAACTTTTCACATTGATGTTACATATCAACTGAAACTTTGACATTAATAATCCACGTGGTTGACAGATACCATGTCTCTTTCCTCGTAGAAGAGAAGCAGTGAAGATGCTCTTTCCCTGAAGACACAACAGAGTAAAGGCTGATTGAGCATGACAGAATGACTGACCAACTAAACCTACTTGTTATTCACTCAAACGACCAAACATAGTCTTAGAAAGGACACCAAGCAAACAACTTTTCAAGAAGCAAACCTCACTATAGTTCTATTGGAGAAAATGACAAAAAACACCTAATTATAATTTCATGGCAATGCTTGAAGCATAAGTAATTTCTTGGCTTCTGTCTCACTCAACACAACAAGAGCCCTGAAATACAACCCTCCTCTTACACCCCTCTTATCACCTGCAATGCGATGGTGTTGTTTGTGAAAACAGGGGAATGACCACAAAAACAACCTCTCCTCTTCCCATCTCTTCCCTAAAACATAGCCATCCTCCAGATTATCGACGGGCAGAGCAACCACCTGACGTCACTGTATCTTGCCAAACAGCAGAGCGTTATATTGGGAACAAGTATGAAAGAGGGCACAGCAAAGGGAAAACAACAATGAAAGTCACAGCAAAAAAGATTCTTGTCCTAGTGTTTTTTCTATTATCTACCCTATCTCTTCTTAGACAGCTTAGGATCACAGCTACAACTACATCATCTCCCACTTCACCTCCAGGTCTACCTCAGACTCTCAGAAATACATGCTCTTCCATGTCTTCTGCATGTACAAAATCCACATCAAACAGAAAGCATCATAAGTTCTCCTCTACATCAAACTTCACCGCAAAGGAACTCCAACTGATCTCAAACGTCATCTCCTCTAGAGCCCCCTGCAACCTACTTATCTTTGGAATTGGACCCCAATTTCTTCAACTCTCTTTGCTAAATTCTGGTGGCACAACCATCTTTCTAGAAGATGACACGGAAAAAATCAGTACAATCAGCTCAAATTACACTGGGGTCAGAGCCTACAAAATTGAGCACCAAAGAACAGCCAGAGAGGCATTCAAGCTGCTCAAGCATGCAAGGGGAAACCCAGCTTGCTCACCAAAAGAAGGGCTACTTCAAGCATCAAGGTGCCGTCTGGCATTAACAAAGCTACCAAAGGAGGTTCACAAGCAAAAATGGGACCTGATTCTAGTTGATGGACCAAGTGGTGATGGACTAGAGGCACCTGGTAGAATGGGTGCAATCTATACTGCTGCGGTGGTAGCAAGATCTGGGAATATCACAGATGTTTTAGTCCATGACACAGATCGGACAATAGAGAAGTGGTTTTCTTTGGAATTTTTGTGTGAGGAGAACTTGATCTCTTCAAAAGGAAAACTCTGGCACTTTAGGATAACAGGGAACTCAAATTCTAGTAGTTTTTGCTCCAATGTAACCATTCAGATTGTGTAGGATTATTCTTTCGTTGGAAGAGTAAAATAAAAATGTAAACTAGATAGTGAAATTACAAATCATTATGTAGCCAGGGCTCGTTCTGCTCATCCTAGATTTGTTTAAACACAGTAGAGAGCAAAAGCATGTTCATAAGAGAAATTATAGAGTTTTAGGATATATGACTAATAAGGTTTTATCAAAGGAAAAAGTTAAACAGTTACCAGAAAATGACTGCATCAAGAGACCATGCCCATTTAAAACTCAATAATCACTTGTAAGATGCTGCATCCAATAACTCATTTCTAAGTATGCAGCGCACGACTCAAGGGGGCAGCACAAATTGATTGCTATGTCCAGGCAGAGCATTTTCCAATACAAGGCAACTTGAACACATGCTGGTCAAGAGTCAATGAGTCACAAAATAGATTATCTAGCTATGGCCTGAGATAGGATCTCAGAGGTGTATTTCAATGACAGTGCCCTTCCAGTAAGGTTTCCACAAAGAGAGAATCCAAATAGTCTATTCTATAATGAACTATAATGAACAATACATATTGCTACTTTCAGAACAAGATTATCAACTTCTGGAAACAATTAGAGCAACTCCATTCCACCTAATTTATTTGAGTATCATACCTTGACAAAGATGTGCCCTCTGCACACAGATAGCAGAGAAATTCTACTAGCATGAACTTCGTCGTCATAAGTTAATAAACATCCCCTTAGGTCCTAGGATGGTTGGGACTTGGGCCACCAGTGGCATTCATTATTAATTAGCTTAGCATACTAATTATCAGATTATTAACAATGCATGTACAACCCATGGCCATGAAAATCCAGATAATGTTGATCAGGCTATCCAAGGGAATCGCAATGTTAACATGGCACACTACATGAACATCAAATCATATGATCCTAAACACAGCAAACACAAGTTTTTCATGAGTCATGGTTTAGAACCATCAAGCTATTATGTTTTCTATTATGTTTTCATTGACCACAGTATTGCTCATTTCCTAGTGCTTTCTGCTTGCACGAAGAAGTTGATATGGAATCATCAAGATTAGATCTTAAGAACCCATAATTAAGAAAGTATACTCACCTAAAGAAAACTAAAGTCAGATTTAGACAATCCAAAATTCGTACATCCCTTTGAATGCTCACTAAACCACCTTGTTCAACTCAAATTGAAGAAGTTCAATGCTCAAATAAATCAGCTCATGTATGAAAGTTAGCAAGAATTCTTAATTTATGATGTATGTGGCTAAAAAGACTTAAATAACTCCATCTTGTATTCAAGTTTGTTATTCACTTGGAATATATGTGTCAGTTGCAATATTTGTAAAGTATTTGTACCCTTTGTTGTATCGTATCAGAAGTACTAGGCCATACATATGATTTCATGCAACAAGGATCTACAACAAGATTGCTATTTGTGAAGAGAATTAGAACTCCAACACATATGAGCACTAAGTATGTTTTCATTCTAGTAGAGAGTAGGAATGTACATTCACCTTGACAGAACAATTAAAGAAATGAAGAGCACATATAGCCTAGATGTACTCTTACCGTAAAAGCTTATTAAACGTCATGTAAAGGAACATCAACCGCCTTGCTCTCATCAGCATTCCTTCTCTGCATAAAAGAAAGGAAGAAAAGAATGGGTCTCCAGAACTTCATCCATGAACACTGAACTCAAGAAATGCTAAGATAAATAACAGAAACAAATAAAGAACGGAACTGCAGGACAATACAAAATGCAAAAATCAGAAAGTTTAGTGAGTATAAATAAACTCAGATGAGGTGTGACATGATGGGCAAAAGGTGCAGCTTCATTCCTACTGAAAAATCAATATCAGAACATAAAAAGAGAAGACAGAAATCAAAAGACAGAAAAAGTAAGGTTATAAGAAGACTTGAAAGCTAAAGAGAAAACTGCAGGACTGAAATTTTAGGATATGTTTCACTAACGTAGAAGCAAATACTATAGATAGCTAGATAGGAGAAAGTTTTCCTTCTGTTTAACAAGGGTCGAGTTTCATCAATGACATAATAATAAACTCAACTAAACCTTTTCCAAACCAACATCACGTGGGCTACACATATCTACCACATTTAGATGCAAAGTATTCATATCTTTCTTAATTATCTGTCTATGCTATTTCAAGTCTTCCTCTCCCTCTACCAATAGATTATTGTTATTGATTTTTAACATGTCATCTTTTGAACTAGTAAATCTAAATGTCTCCATGGCATGCACCAAGCAGGAAGAGTGATCACCTAATGATCCACGGTAATAAACTAAAATAATATGGACAAACTCACGGAGTTAATTAAGAAAAATATAGTTTCTTTATGAATGTCCTCTTGATTTCAACACATAGCCAATGGTACACCTGACATAAACATTATTCTTCTCACAGGATGCTTCATGCATATTGCTCCATAATCTTTATTTTCTTCACCAAGATTATATTGTATTTATGATGAAACCATCTTAGGATTAAATTAGCCTCATTCTATCCAGAATCACACCATTAAATTGATTATCTTACTTTCTTTTCAACATATCACATGGTATTCAGCAAGCTACGCTATTCTAATGTTGGTTCATCTTTCTTGCAATTTCACACTTGAGCCCCCTTTTGTTAAATTATTATTTTTCAGCAATCTTAATCAATGTATGAATCCAAAATAGTAGAATTTAAGACCTCTACCACCCTGATCTATGAATATGTAGAAAGAAATTTCATTTCATGTGCATGCACATATCTAGATCAACAATTGTCTTATGAAATTAAGACAAATTACTCTGTCAACATAGTGAAGTTTTATAGAATTATAAATGCATTTACTGAGTACAGATTAGCCACACGTTAGAAATGTCATGCTAGGGATCATAAATGAGACAACACTCGAAATTTACCATTCTTTTGCTAACGTAAGGTTGTAGCTTGAGTGGAGCATCAGAAACATTGCCAATATCTATGGATCTTGTTTTCTCCATCTGAAAATCTTTTCGAGATTCTTTACGGCTACTAGATTGCCACACACCACCAAAATTTGGAAGCCAGTCAGCATCAAAATATTTTGGGACAATCTCCCCTCTCTTCTCCATTTCTAGCTCAACCTTTCTTTTTTCTGCCCAAGCAGCTCCCACCCGTTTTGGATTTAACTTATGAGACTTCTCAGACTTCTTCAAAGAAGAAGCAACGACTTTAGAATTTAAGTCTATATTCAGATGAAAATCGAGTGGATTTTCTCCATTTGCTTCAAACCAGGGAGGAGGGGCTCCTGAATGCACATTTCCAATTGACTCTCCAGCAGGCAAAGAAGACATTTGAGTGATACTCTGTAAAACTAGAAAAATACCAAGAAAAAAAAAAGGTTTGACATCAACCATGATTGATTGTCAGTTGAAGTGCAAATAAGCAAAACTATACTACAGGATTTCATAGCCCCTTATAAGGATACTAATACTAGGTTCGCTACAAAGTTCATTTTAAGCACCAAGGATATTATCATGGCCTACCATGGAGCATTGATTTCACAATAATCCAGGTCAGAGAAAACAACAATAAGAACAGCAACATCCATAAATCCAATTGAAGTAGTTATAAGTATAGTACCCTGGTTACTGCTCTCTCCAATCACCTGCTTTCCAACCTGATACAGCAAGATGTCTATCACTCACTGTGTTACACATTTGCTACAAGTTTTAAATAAATACTTGCAAATGATTATTATCAAAACAACAACTAAATTAATCAAAATTAAACCCAAATACGAAACACATGCCTCTTTTAAGAATTGCTTTGTCCCAAATGGAGAGTAAACTCAAAAACAAAGGTAGATGGAGTTTTAAAAAATTACATGTTTCTTTTTCCATTATCATTAGAATTAATAAGTCATATGCCATTCTTTTTTATCAGTGCACCAAATGCTCTTGTTGTGCGTCCAAACCACCTTAATTTGTTCTTTCGAATCTTATTGTCAATTGACACTAATGCAACCACCTAAGAAGTGTATCCATTTCTGATTTGAGCATTGAACATTTTAGCAGACATATGTCTCAACATTTGAATTTCATAAAGCACGAATTTCCTTTAATAAATAGTTCCAACACTCAAGAAAAAATTCATGTAATAATAAAATGCCATTCTCACTGCAATATATAGACCAAGGTACCATTTAAAGAAATCGTAGACCACGAGCATATTGTCAATACAGCCTATAAACATCTAGTTGACTCGTCTAGCAAATCTCACAAAGATTTGGAGAGTGATTCACTTAATTAGGTTGTAAAACTGTGAAACATGTTTGGATATCATGGAGATGAAAATGGGATAATTGACTCAACTAAATTTGGTGCACAAGGAAGCACAATATGAAGTCATAGACCACAAAATACAAATTAACAATAAAATGTTTGATGAAATAACATGGCATGAAACATCCATGCAGGAAAGGGATAACATTTGCATGTAATTAGATAAATATCAAATAGAAGTTGACAGAAGTTTCAATTAGGACTTCTGATATTCCAAATACCCTCCTATTCTTTCAGTAAGTTGGAGGAAAAAACATTGACCGGATCTGACTCAGAAAATTATCGTTCACAGTTAAACAAACTTTAATCAAGAAGCTACCAAATCAATGGTAAAAAACTGATTTTACAGATAAAATACATTAGGACAGGAGAAACTTTGCATTGGAAATATGTGTATACACATATACATACACACACAGTTGAGTTTTTTTTTTACTTGATTTATAATCCATTAATAAAAGAATGAACACCAATAAGTTGGCCAAATGATCATAAGCATGTGCATCTCTCCCTTTTTATCTCTTTTTTTTTTTTTCCCCAACGAGTACCCACCGTTTCACTGCAGGGAACCCAGTGAAGTGAGCTATTTCTATTGGTGTCAACCAGCACACATTGGCCATCCCTGTTGACTGCATCATGGATAGAAGAAAAAGAAAAGATATGTATAAATAACCTGAATATCACGCAAATCTTACAAAAGAGACCTTCACTAAAAAATCATACAATTTTAAGCTTTCTTTGGTAGTAAAAATTACCAAAATTTAAAGAATAATCAGTTCAACACACCTTTCAAATCCCTTGGGGTGTTCCCTAAGATAGGTATGCCAGCAGCAGAAAAAGCATCTTGTTGTTGAAGATGGAAAATGTTTACAACTTTATGGCCTTGTGGGTGAGATACCTGACACCTCTCATGCGTAAAATCTTGTAAAGGTAAAAAACCATTTTTAACATTTGATTTAAAAGATTGGGATTTATTTTGATCAAAACTATCTCTATTATCAGAGGTAAGTTCAATGTGGATATCTTTTAAGGGTCCCAAGAACGGTTCATACAATCTTCCATTTGATGTCACAGTTTTATCTTTCAGCATCATGCACCTTTTCTCCCACTGCAGTTTTAAGCAACAACCACAGTTAATATCTTCAACACTCGAAAACATATCTAAAGAAACTGATAATGGAAATCAAGGTTTTGATATAATATACGGGATAAGATTGGATAGCAAATATGCATCAGGTATTGTAATTTAAACATGAAGCAAACTATGTAATTATAAAAGAATTGAGGCTACTATTGTTAAATAATATTAATTAAAACTAGACCAAGTGCACCATATTCATAAGAAATCTCAACTATATCATATCATCAATTTACAACTTATGATTCAATTAGAAGGAAAAGATTAGAACTCTTAGTCTAAATTTACATATAGTTGGCAAAAGGCTTTGCTGAGTTGAGATTTTATTGAATTATATAAAGAAAAAATAGTAGCACTCACTATTCCATTTTTTGTGAAATGAAAAAACTACATTTTTTAGATCATATGTTGTTAACCATCGTGACCTCATTCCTCCAGACCCAAAGTTAAGCAAGTCTTCTTCATACTCCTTATGTTAATTTATAAACATGTAGTTATTAAGAACTTTAAAATGTTTGTGAACATTGTGCCTAGAAAGAGATTTGAGAATGGCTCCCGGTGAGATTATATAAGCAAATGCATGAACTGAAATATGACATTGCTACATGAGCCTGTACTACTACAGGAGGGGTGTACTATGGCCCAAATCCATAGCCAATCCTATTGCCAATGGGAGTAGTTAACAATTGAATTCAATTTTTTCTCTTATTTTAGGGACTAACTCTGTGTTGTTGCAACAAAAATTCCATCCATAATACATCCACATCATGCATAACCAAGAAAAAGACGATACGGAAGATGGAGCTATAATGAATACGTATTTTGATTAACTTTCAGGTTATTTTGAGCTAAATCCAGTCTCGAGTGAGGCTCTAGTAATATCGACTGACCATTCTTCCACACATTCTGAGAAAAAAAAAAAGCACAATACCTTGATGAGTTCATTCTCAGAAACCCTAAAAGAGTCCACTCTACTCATCCCTCCGCCGTGCTTCCACAAAAAATCTCTCAAATTCTTCAAATGCTCCGCGCTCGCCAAGTGCTTAATTGCATTACTACTAAGCAACCACAGCCGATCAACCCCAAAAAAATAAATTACACACCAGAGTATGAACAAAAAATAAATAAATAAATAAAAGATAGAACATAAAAACCACGGAAATACATATATATAAAGTGAATTTCGGGACAAATCTGACCAGGCAAACCGGCTATTGAGTTCTTCGATGTCGTAGTCGCAGAAAACGCACCAGAGTCGATTATGAGAAGCGTGTTCGGCGCGAAGAAGAGTAGGGTTTTTGATGAAGAAACGCACGTCGGAAAGGTTTTCGAAGAAACGTGGCAGGAAGGTAGAAACGGCCTTGACGTGGTTAGGAAAGTACTTGTGACTTCTGCCTTGATCGTGATTCAGCTTGCAGACCTTACAAAACTCGAATTCCAGCTCTTTCCTCTTCTTCTTCTTCTCCTTCATCGTCTTCGGCGTCTTCTCCGTTCCCCCCTCCATTCACGAGCGAACGCCGGAAAAGCGCAATACATATCCCCAGTTTACCATTAAATAGGATGGTTGTCCATAGTTATCAATGCCTTACAGATTAACTGCGGTACGTTTTCATCAATGATCAAATTTTCAGGTTTTTTTTTCTTAAATATTACAAAATAAAATATTTTTAAAATAGGTAAGTCATGTATATTATACCACATGGACCTAATTTTTTTAAATGTGTAACTCATGGATATTATATCACATTTACCTAATTTTTTATAACAACATATATATCTACCTGTCATTTTTTTTTCCACATCTATCTAGTAGTGGAGCATGGTTAAAAGAAAAAACACTTAGCTTGACAACGCAAATTACAGTAAAACAATGCCTCTAATTCGCCGTCCGTCACCTGAATTGTGCCCTAGCTTCGCCGTCAGTTGCTTGAACCATGCCTTAGCTTCACCGTTCATCGCCTGAATCGTGCCTCCACTTCATTGTCGCCTTAACACAATACTTCTATTCTTTTGCTCCAATTATTTTTTTAGATGTTTCTTCTTCTGAGGAATTTTTTGTGGATTAAGTAGATTTTGTTTCAAGTATTTCTTCTTCTTTTTCTTTAAAAAATTACAATAGTATCCATTTGTCGTGCCCAAATGCCATAGATCACACTTTTTATTTGGATGACCGTATCATATCACACTTACATAGAGCAGAATTCTATGAACTCGCACGCCTTGGCTTCATAGAGTTAGACTGACACTTGATCATAGCATTGACTGAACAATGGCGACAAGAGACACATACATTTCATTAGCACTGGATGAGGCCACTATCACCCTACAGGATATGGAAGTTATTTTAGGTCTTCCTGTTGATGGGTTTCCTGTTACCAGTTCGGCGGATTTAAATTATGATGACATTTATTCTGAGTTGTTTGGATTTGTTCTAGAGGGAACAGATGAACAGGATGGTCGTCTCAAGCTATCAATATTTGCAGATAGAGTATCATTATCTACGAATGCTACGGAGATTCAAGTTGATTGATATGCGAGGACATACATTTTGTAACTACTTGGAGGTTGTTTGTTTTCAAATCAGTCAAACAATTTAGTGCACTTAAAATACTTGTTATTGCTTGGTGAATTTGACCAAGCTGGCGAATATTGATGGGGTAGTGCTACATTGGCATGGTTTTATCATTAGATGTATCAAGCAGTTGATTATGAGAAAAAATGAGTATCTGGTGCACTTATTTTATTGCAATTATGGGTATGGGACTGATTTTCCTTCCTATCTCCACAAAGATGGGACAATATTAATAATGATCCCCATGCATATCTACTATTACCACTGTTATTTGGATATAGGTAAGGTTGAATGATACTTAACATCTATAACTCTTATGTTTACAATGTGAATACTTAAATTATTTATATATTGTTATTTGTATTGCAGATAGAGAAATGTGTTAGTGACCATACATGTTCCAATGCATGTCTTGGCGAAGTATAGAGATTTAATGGATACAATCATTTGACACGTATCTTTCATTATATTTTTATTGCTACTTTTAAACCATATTTTTGGATTTGACATCAAACTCATAATAACAAATAAGTTATTATTTTATAGGTCATTTGGACATCATAAACAAATGACATATTGCTTCTTTTAAACCATATTTTTGGATTTGACATCAAACTCATAATAACAAATAAGTCATTGTTTTACAGGTCACTTGGAAACATACATGGATGATATAATCAATGATTTATTGGAGTATTGTCAACATGGTAGAGACATTTGGCACACTATGTCTCCACTCATTTGTTTTGCGGTTGTTGAGCTACATAGGCTTGATCGGGTATTGCAGCAATTTGAAATGTATCGGCCTATTCCCAAACCATGCATTGTAGGCGTTGATCTTCGTAATACAGATATGATAGGTCAATCTGACTGTGATTGTCTTGTACTGCATCAAAAGTATATCGAGTAGTAAGCAGAACGAGCAGAGCATTTAGCTGAGGGTATACCACCTGTTACTCATGTACCATATACCAATAATTATTTTGATCCCTAGATGGTTTGGTATCGAACAACAACATGGAGATATATGACGATAAACAGAGTGAGGATCCATTACTTAGTATACATATCTTTTATATTTCACATTTTAAATTTTATTATTGCAGATTTATCATTAGCATTCATTGCTAATATTGTATTTTATTATTTATTGATGTTTCGGCAAGCCAAATAGCTCATGTTCACATGTTCACTCAACATACCAACGAGGCATCTACGAGGGAGATTGAGAGGGTTGCTTTATTTGCACTGCAAACAATTCAGGTAGAAAATGCAATACAGAGAGAAGGTGGAGAGTAAACTCCATCCACATACGATCGTACTCCCATGACACACAGTACTCCATTTGATCCATTGTCCAATGTTCAAGCGTCAACCTCACAAGAAGATGTTGGGTTCTTATTTAATGTAAGTATGTTCTCATCTGGTCCTACCTTTTGTGAAGGCCACGTCTTATATAGAGAGACCGACAAATAAAATAGAGCGTCATGAAAGCAATGAACAAGTGGCTCAAGATGAAGTTCAACCTCTTGCCTAATGTCCAGTTGAACCTCTTGTCCAACCACCATTGCAACAATATACAAGGGCTCATTTACGAAGAAACAATAGATGTCATTGGCCACCTTGTAAAACAGAATGATGAAATTTTTAAGTGTTTTGGTTTTTTTTTTTTTTTATATGTTCTAGGCAATTGAAAGAGTGAAAGGAAATAATGCGTACATGTAACTTTGTTGAAGTACAAGTGTTAAATGTAACTTTGTTATTTTCTATGTTTTTCTCTTATACATGTAGCTTTGTTACATTTTGAAATTTGAGTTCATTTTAGATATTGTTATAGTTCAATATGAACTAAGAGTTTCGGAGGGGGTGGTCAAAAATTGATTGGGGCACTGAAACTTAGGTTTGACAATTTTGGAGGGTCTACAAAGGATATTTAGACATGTTCAAAATGTTGGTTTAGAAAAAATAACCCCCGTATAGGTTTTGAATCAATAGAGTTCATTTCAAATAGTGGTATAGTTCAAAATTAACTAAGAGTTCTAGAGAGGGTTTAAAAATTGATCAGGGCACTGAAACTTGGGCTTTACGATTTCGATGGGTCTATAAAGCATATTTAGAAATGGTCGAAGTACAGGTTTCGAAAAAATAACCTCCACATAGGTCTTAGACCAGTTGAGTTCATTTCAAATAATGTTATAGTTCAAAATGAATTAAGAGTTCCAAAGGGGGGTTGGGTTTAAAATATTGACATGGGCATTAAAACTTGGGTTCGACAATTCCAAAGGGTCTAGAAAAGATATTTAAAGGTGGTCAAAGTGTTGCGTTCAAAAAAATAACCTTTGATTTTGTCGCAACCCATTTCGTAAAAGTAACATCACGACTGGCACATAATACCATACACGCTACGTCTACGTATATAATACTATGTCAGCCTCTTACACTCAATACTACTCAATATCCATCAAAAAATTTTGACAAATTCTCCCCTAAAATTTTGACTTACCCCAATAAATTCATCACCTAATAAACATATTATCGATCTACAGTTCACAACAAATAAGATTAAACCCCATGCTGTCATCAATCATAACTCATAGTTCATAATGTACAAAGTTCCACTCTTAACTAGTGTAAATATATCCAAATTCCTCTAATGATAGTACATATACAGTGATAATTGTGATAATACAAAAATACAACCCACAAAATAATTAAACCTACGCACACAGCAGTGACTGAAGAGTCAACTACCCTTCTTGTGTTGGTTTCTTCCTTTTTTTATCTGTTCCTGAAATATTAAAAATAATAAGTGAACTACAACATGCCCAGTGAGTAATCTTTATCAATGACATTTATATGCATTTAAATAATCATGCAAAAAATCAAATTAAATAAAACATTTAAATTTATCATGCACATTTAAACCATACATACATGCATTTAACATAATGATCATGCTAGTTTCAATGTATCATTTAACAAAACATATGCACATCCACATCTTTCAGAAGTAGAGTCAATCTCACTCCATGTCTAGCTTGGACAATAGTAGACTGTACCGCTAATTATCACCCACTCCACAACCATTTCGAAGATTATTACATAGAAAAAAGGCTGATACATCTCATAGCTCAGTCCCACATGGATTATCACATAAGAAGCATTATTCTTCATGGCTCAGTCCATCGAAATGATATCGCATTTTGGATATGCTCTTGCAAATCCAAAACACGTTGTCGTGTAAATACAGTTTATGAATTTCAAATCAAATGCAACAAATGTCAATACAAGTAGCATGCTTACATTTAAATCATTTTCATATTTACAATGTCATATAAATAACCAAAATAAAGAAATGCTCACAGATTATTAACAGCTTAACCCGCTGGACACGTATTTCACTTTCTACTATAATACTCAGTCTCTCCTAAATTTACTGTAAATTCCAATAATATATAATCCATCATTTCATACATAATATATTTTTTTCATTTTCATTAATTCTGATATGAATTGAATTATATTGAATTTTGAATTATTGAATTACATGTTACAGAGTTTATTTATAGTTGAACAATAGAGTAAAAAAGGCAAGAAAATAAAAGATACAGAAATATTTAAATGGATACAGTATAATATCTATAATTAAATATAATAATATCTTATAGTATAATATCTATAATAATAGATTTAGTATAAGATATATATATATAGTAACATCCCCCCTCAAACTCAAGGTGATAGAAAAAAATCATCTTGAGTTTGTCAACAAAATGTAGGCGCAATAGTTAGCGCACAAGAAAAGA
Organism: Tinospora cordifolia; assembly: GCA_030144865.1. Taxonomy (NCBI): domain Eukaryota; kingdom Viridiplantae; phylum Streptophyta; class Magnoliopsida; order Ranunculales; family Menispermaceae; genus Tinospora; species Tinospora cordifolia. The sequence continues at coordinate 166 of JAJIYU010008503.1, read as the reverse complement.
TGCGGCACGGGAGATACCGTGGCATAACGAGCACAATAGTTAGCGCACAAGAAAGGATGCAGCACAAAAAATATCGTGGCATAAAAGATGCGACACGGGAGATACCGTGGCATAACAAGCGCAATAGTTAGCGCACAAGAAAAGATGTGGCACGGAAGATACCATG